>NW_025567026.1:0-20366 GCF_020424385.1 Procambarus clarkii | reverse complement strand
GTATTTTTACAGTGCTTGTCATAGGAGTTATTATTGTTCTAGCAACCACATTGTGGCCAGTGAATCCTGACTGCTATCACGCAGATGTTAGTCTTCTTGATCCAGGTCTTGTATATGCTTGTAAATATATTGCACATTATATATATTGTACATAGTGGACCCTGTACTCGTCCTGTGGGGGGTAGTGGACCCTGTACTCGTCCTGTGGGGAATGGTGGGCCTTGAACTCATCCTGTGGGGGGTGGTGGGCCCTGTACTCGTCCTGTGGGGGGTAGTGGACCCTGTACTCGTCCTGTGGGTGACACTCGTGTGGGGGTGGTGGGCCCTGTACTCGTCCTGTGGGGGGTGGTGGGCCCTGTACTCGTCCTGTGGGTGGTGGTGGACCCTGTACTCGTCCTGTGGGGGGTGGACCCTGTACTCGTCCTGGGGGGGTGGTGGGACCCTGTACTCGTCCTGTGGGGGGGGTAGTGGACCCTGTACTCGTCCTGTGGGGGGTAGTGGACCCTGTACTCGTCCTGTGGGGGGTAGTGGACCCTGTACTCGTCCTGTGGGGAATGGTGGGCCTTGAACTCGTCCTGTGGGGGGTGGTGGGCCCTGTACTCGTCCTGTGGGGAGTGGTGGGCCCTGTACTCGTCCTGTGGGGGGTGGTGGGCCCTGTACTCGTCCTGTGGGGAGTGGTGGGCCCTGTACTCGTCCTGTGGGGGGTGGTGGGCCCTGTACTCGTCCTGTGGGGGGTAGTGGACCCTGTACTCGTCCTGTGGGGGGTAGTGGACCCTGTACTCGTCCTGTGGGGGGCGGTGGGCCCTGTACTCGTCCTGTGGGGGGTAGTGGACCCTGTACTCGTCCTGTGGGGGGTAGTGGGCCCTGTACTCGTCCTGTGGGGGGTAGTGGACCCTGTACTCGTCCTGTGGGTGACAGTGGACCCTGTACTCGTCCTGTGGGGGGTAGTGGACCCTGTACTCGTCCTGTGGGGGGTAGTGGACCCTGTACTCGTCCTGTGGGGGGTAGTGGACCCTGTACTCGTCCTGTGGGGGGCGGTGGGCCCTGTACTCGTCCTGTGGGGGGTAGTGGACCCTGTACTCGTCCTGTGGGGGGTAGTGGGCCCTGTACTCGTCCTGTGGGGGGTAGTGGACCCTGTACTCGTCCTGTGGGTGACAGTGGACCCTGTACTCGTCCTGTGGGGGGTAGTGGACCCTGTACTCGTCCTGTGGGGGGTAGTGGACCCTGTACTCGTCCTGTGGGGGGTAGTGGACCCTGTACTCGTCCTGTGGGGGGTAGTGGACGCTGTACTCGTCCTGTGGGGGGTGGTGGGCCCTGTACTCGTCCTGTGGAGGGTGGTGGGCCCTGTACTCGTCCTGTGGGGGGTAGTGGGCCCTGTACTCACCTGTGGGGGTGGTGGACCCTGTACTCGTCCTGTGGGGGGAGGTGGGCCCTGTACTCGTCCTGTGGGGGGTAGTGGACCCTGTACTCGTCCTGTGGGGGGTAGTGAACCCTGTACTCGTCCTGTGGGGGGAGGTGGGCCCTGTACTCGTCCTGTGGGGGGTAGTGAACCCTGTACTCGTCCTGTGGGGGGTAGTGGACCCTGTACTCGTCCTGTGGGGGGTAGTGGGCCCTGTACTCACCTGTGGGGGTGGTGGACCCTGTACTCGTCCTGTGGGGGGTAGTGGACCCTGTACTCGTCCTGTGGGGGGTAGTGGACCCTGTACTCGTCCTGTGGGGGGTGGTGGGCCCTGTACTCGTCCTGTGGGGAGTGGTGGGCCCTGTACTCGTCCTGTGGGGGGTGGTGGGCCCTGTACTCGTCCTGTGGGGAGTGGTGGGCCCTGTACTCGTCCTGTGGGGGGTAGTGGACCCTGTACTCGTCCTGTGGGGAGTGGTGGGCCCTGTACTCGTCCTGTGGGGGGTGGTGGGCCCTGTACTCGTCCTGTGGGTGACAGTGGACCCTGTACTCGTCCTGTGGGGAGTGGTGGGCCCTGTACTCGTCCTGTGGGGAATGGTGGGCCTTGAACTCGTCCTGTGGGGGGTGGTGGGCCCTGTACTCGTCCTGTGGGGAGTGGTGGGCCCTGTACTCGTCCTGTGGGGGGTGGTGGGCCCTGTACTCGTCCTGTGGGGAGTGGTGGGCCCTGTACTCGTCCTGTGGGGGGTGGTGGGCCCTGTACTCGTCCTGTGGGGAGTGGTGGGCCCTGTACTCGTCCTGTGGGTGACAGTGGACCCTGTACTCGTCCTGTGGGGAGTGGTGGGCCCTGTACTCGTCCTGTGGGTGACAGTGGACCCTGTACTCGTCCTGTGGGGGGTAGTGGACCCTGTACTCGTCCTGTGGGGGGTGGTGGGCCCTGTACTCGTCCTGTGGGTGGTGGTGGGCCCTGTACTCGTCCTGTGGGGGGTAGTGGACCCTGTACTCGTCCTGTGGGGAGTGGTGGGCCCTGTACTCGTCCTGTGGGGGGTAGTGGACCCTGTACTCGTCCTGTGGGGGGTAGTGGACCCTGTACTCGTCCTGTGGGGGGTAGTGGACCCTGTACTCGTCCTGTGGGGGATAGTGGACCCTGTACTCGTCCTGTGGGGGTAGTGGACCCTGTACTCGTCCTGTGGGGGGCGGTGGGCCCTGTACTCGTCCTGTGGGGGGTAGTGGACCCTGTACTCGTCCTGTGGGGGGTAGTGGACCCTGTACTCGTCCTGTGGGGAGTGGTGGGCCCTGTACTCGTCCTGTGGGGGATAGTGGACCCTGTACTCGTCCTGTGGGGGGTAGTGGACCCTGTACTCGTCCTGTGGGGGATAGTGGACCCTGTACTCGTCCTGTGGGGGGTAGAGGACCCTGTACTCGTTCTGTGGGGGGTAGTGGACCCTGTACTCGTCCTGTGGGGGGTGGTGGGCCCTGTACTCGTCCTGTGGGGGGTAGTGGACCCTGTACTCGTCCTGTGGGTGGTAGTGGGCCCTGTACTCGGCCTGTGGGGGTAGTTGACCCTGTACTCGTCCTGTGGGTGACAGTGGACCCTGTACTCGTCCTGTGGGGGGTAGTGGACCCTGTACTCGTCCTGTGGGGGGTAGTGGACCCTGTACTCGTCCTGTGGGGGGTAGTGGACCCTGTACTCGTCCTGTGGGGGTGGTGGGCCCTGTACTCGTCCTGTGGGGGGTAGTGGACCCTGTACTCGTCCTGTGGGGGGTAGTGGACCCTGTACTCGTCCTGTGGGGGGTAGTGGACCCTGTACTCGTCCTGTGGGGGGTGGTGGACCCTGTACCCTGTACTCGTCCTGTGGGGGGTAGTGGACCCTGTACTCGTCCTGTGGGGGGTAGTGGACCCTGTACTCGTCCTGTGGGGGGTAGTGGACCCTGTACTCGTCCTGTGGGGGTAGTGGACCCTGTACTCGTCCTGTGGGGGGTGGTGGGCCCTGTACTCGTCCTGTGGGGGGTGGTGGGCCCTGTACTCGTCCTGTGGGGGGTAGGTGGTCCTGTGGGGGTAGTGGGCCCTGTACTCGTCCTGTGGGGGGTAGTGGACCCTGTACTCGTCCTGTGGGGGGTAGTGGACCCTGTACTCGTCCTGTGGGGGGTGGTGGGCCCTGTACTCGTCCTGTGGGGGGTAGTGGACCCTGTACTCGTCCTGTGGGGGGTAGTGGACCCTGTACTCGTCCTGTGGGGGGTAGTGGACCCTGTACTCGTCCTGTGGGGGGTAGTGGGCCCTGTACTCGTCCTGTGGGGAGTGATGGGCCCTGTACTCGTCCTGTGGGGGGTAGTGGACCCTGTACTCGTCCTGTGGGGGTGGTGGAGTGGTGGGGGGTAGTGGACCCTGTACTCGTCCTGTGGGGGGTAGTGGACCCTGTACTCGTCCTGTGGGGGGTAGTGGACCCTGTACTCGTCCTGTGGGGGGTAGTGGACCCTGTACTCGTCCTGTGTGGGGGTGGGCCCTGTACTCGTCCTGTGGGGGGTAGTGGACCCTGTACTCGTCCTGTGGGGGGTGGTGGGCCCTGTACTCGTCCTGTGGGGGGTAGTGGGCCCTGTACTCGTCCTGTGGGGGTGGTGGGCCCTGTACTCGTCCTGTGGGGGGTAGTGGACCCTGTACTCGTCCTGTGGGGGTAGTGGACCCTGTACTCGTCCTGTGGGGGTGTAGTGGGCCCTGTACTCGTCCTGTGGGGGAAGTGGACCCTGTACTCGTCCTGTGGGGGGCCCTGTACTCGTCCTGTGGGGTGGATGTGTACTCGTCCTGTAGGGGTGGGCCCTGTACTCGTCCTGTGGGGGTGTAGTGGGCCCTGTACTCGTCCTGTGGGGGGTGGTGGGCCCTGTCGTCCTCGTCCTGTACTCGTCCTGTGGGGGGTGGTGGGCCCTGTACTCGTCCTGTGGGGAGTGGTGGTACTCCCTGGGGGGTACCCTGTCGTCCTGTGGGGGGTGGTGGGACCCTGTACTCGTCCTGTTTTCGTGCGAGGCTTTTCAGAGCATCCAGAGGTCTTGGGAGGAGGCTGCTTGGGTCATCAATTGCCAGGTGAGGCTCGTGGGTGCATCAATGATGTGAGTTTGCGTCACTAAAGAGAAAGTAAATGTTGTGGCCGGAGTCATCAACATTAATGAAGCAGAAGGTGGCGACCACACCAGGCTAACATGTCTCCCATGACTACCACTGTGCTACTTTGTGGGGGCTGTGTGTGGAGGTGGGGGCTCCCCCCCCCCCTCTCTCTCTCTCTCTCTCTCTCTCTATCCGTCTCTCTCTTTTCCCCCCTCTCACTCTCTCTCTCTCTCACTCACACACTCTCTCTCTCTCTCTCTCTCTCTCTCTCTCTCTCTCTCTCTCTCTCTCTCTCTCTCTCTCTCTCTCTCTCTCTCTCTCTCTCTCTCTCTCTCTCTCTCTCTCTCTCTCTCTCTCTCTCTCTCTCTCTCTTCGTCTCTCCCTCTCTCTCCGGGTCTCCAACTTTTTTTTTTATATTATTATATATACATGCAAGGCATGCGAATAAGTACAATAAAACATAATACAAAAAATCCAAAAGTAAACAAAGCAACTCACAAAATGAGCGGCGTGAAGGGCCTACAACAGTACATAAACACGTACTACAAGCACACCGTTGGACAAACACAATACACAATACACAGCAACATTACATAAGGCCAAATAAGAACAGGAAAGGAAATACATAAAAAGAAACAAGCATAAAGGAACATGAACAATAACAGGCAGGGACAGCCAAGCAGCCCGAAGGCCATTCAACAAAATACAAACAAGCGCATAAATATTATTTTTTTTGTTATTTTTACATGCAAGCATGCAAGGAAAGACAATAAATTACAATAAAAACAACATAGGAAACATTGTAAAACAAAACAAAAAACCACCGGCCTCACCACAAACAAAGACACAGGCACAAGCACATAATACAATAGGGCAAACAAACAGCCAGAGGGGCACTCAGCATTACATACAGCAAAAAAAAAAAAAAAAAAAGGAAATCAGTGGACATACTTGCCCGGGAAAATGGCCCTCGGGAACCGTACATTGACCGCTTCCCAGAGCAGCCACAGCCAAGGGTCTTGTTCATCCTCCCGGGACGCCATAACATCCGGAACCCTGGCAACAAACACCCGCAAACAGGGGACCCAGACGGTAGTACTGACAAGGCGAGTAACCGCTACTTGACTCCACACGCAGGGAACCTGCCCACAATAAAAGTCCTCCGGGCTGTCAGACAACAATAACCCGGCAATCTCTGCCCAGACATCCGGCGGCATCACAGACGCCGGCAACACATCCTCCATGTCCCCAATGCACACCATCACAAGAGCGTACCTGACACAGGGCACCCGCGGCCACGGGCACACCACCAGATGACTGCAGGGAACCTGAACGGCGCGCATCCCTCCACAATGTCACTACCAGGCCATGCCCAGCACCAACAACCACACCATCCCTGGCAGCAGAAGCCACCACCCCCCCACTGCGGAGAGTCTCTGGGCAGAGAAGGAACCGAAGGCACTTCGGAGACACGGGCACCAGCACCAACAGGCACATGAACCTCCGCCACCACTAACTGCGGAGTCAAAGACGCAGCCAGACCCACACTGTCAACACCCAAAGACCCACAGTCACTGAATTCACCAACATCGGCCCAGGCAGCAGACGAACGCCGGGAACGTTTGGGCTCCGGCCGGACATCGTCAGAGCCGGAAGCGGACCCAGAAACACGGATACCACTAGCCGGACGAACCGACGCCCAACGCAGAACGGCAGCAGCCTCTACCACAGGGGGAACCAGGCCACACACAGCAGGAGGCTTCGCAGCCACCCCAGCACCCAGCACAGCCGGGACCCGAGGCACGGACACAGGGCCAGGCGCAGCAGCTGAAGACGAGGGAGAAGACGGCGACGCCTCACAATGAGCACCAGGAAGGCCCACGGGAGCAGTGGGGGCAGTGTCAGGAGCAGGGAGACCATCCGATGGCACCGCAATCCCCGGAGGAAGATTCTCAACAACCGGAGGAATGTCGGGCGATGCAGGGGGGGCCGCAGCAGCCGGGACGTGCACCTCCTCATCCCCGGAGTCCCCGTTCTGAGGGAGCGGCGGGAAATCCTCCTCATGGAACAAATTGACAGGAGCAGCAGGGGGGCCTCAGAGCACCTGGCAGCTTGATGCTCTAACAGGCCACACCAGAAACAGGTACAGGGTTGCCGGGCATAATACACCCAGAGGTAGTAACCCATAAGCCGGATAGAAGATGGTATATCCGACCGCAGACGCATCCCCAAGGTACGAATGTTCGTCCGCCTTCCAGCATACCTCCCCGAGGAGAGCGTGTTCACCTGCATGCTGACAACAGCACCATACCTCCCGAAGTAACGCCGGAGGAGGTCTTCAGGGAACTCCACGGGCACCCCATGGACACTGTCATAAGTCAGGGCACCACTGCGGTCCGAAATCGCCACAGAGCCGGCATCATCTGACAACGGCAACGTACGCCCCTCGTACCGACGGAGGAAATCCCGGTACTCCTCCTCCCTCACGAACTTGAAAACAACCCGGTGGGCTGTAACAAGCTCAACACCATAGATAGCTTCCACCAGGATACGAAGCATATCACACATCGCCATCTCGATGTCCGTATATCCAGCCTTACAAGTTAACTCCAGGCCCACAGAGTTCACACGCACAGCAGGGGGAAGATGGCCTCCCATGTCAGAACCACCACGTCAACACGCAGCCAGACAGCAACAAAACTGGGAGGGCAGAGACGCCCACACCACCTGGCGACCAAAATGGCAAACAACCCCAACAGCCAGGGAGGGTCGGCAAGACGGCCTCACTCCACAGCTGCCAGGGCCGGACACCTCTGGGTCTCCAACTAATGGAGTCATGGTGGCGCGAACAGGTAGCAGACATGCAAGGAGTCCCTGTTGCGCT
Source organism: Procambarus clarkii (assembly GCF_020424385.1). NCBI lineage: Eukaryota > Metazoa > Arthropoda > Malacostraca > Decapoda > Cambaridae > Procambarus > Procambarus clarkii. The sequence goes on along the minus strand of NW_025567026.1, from coordinate 12,993 downwards.
GTTGTAAAACACTCGCCCGACGCTTCGAGAGCGCCTGGGTTCGTATCCTGGTCGGGAAGGATTGACTGGGTGCCAATCCCTATCTAAAGCCTCTGTTTACCCAACAGTAAAATGAGTACCTGGTATCTATATATATATATATATATATATATATGCTGACAACATATTATATATATATATATATATATATATATATATATATATATATATATATATATATATATATATATATATATATATTATATATATATATATATATATATATATATATTATTAAATATGACCGAAAAAGTAAGATTAATAATTCTAACACGAATTTTCTCAATCTTTCGTACATTTCTTTTCACTGTTGGAGGTAAATCAAAAATCAATTCTCCAAAATTCATTTTTATTTCTAGTCTGACGCGACACGAGCGCGTTTCGTAAAACTTATTACATTTTCAAAGACTTTAGTTCACAAATACACAACTGAATAGAACTGATTGATTGATAAAGATTAAGCCACCCAAGAGGTGGCACGGGCATGAATAGCCCGTAAGTGGTACAATTTTTTTTTTTTTCCAGTGTTCTGAGGTTGCATTTAACCATCAAGCTGTTATCGCGGGGGAGGATACTGCTTCACAGTCTTTATGAGGGTGTCCAGCTGCTGGACACCTTTGTTGACCAGGAGAGTGGCTGTGTTGATGGCTTCAGGGTGGCCACTGCATGATTCAGGAACTCTTAAAGCTCTTCTAAGGTCACTGGTTGCTTCACATTCCAGAAGATAGTGAAGTAATGGCTTTTCTGTGACAGTTTGGCAGAAGATGCACTCTCTCTGTCGGGGTTCACCAATCTCCCAGTTGCATCTGTAACCTAGACGTAGTCTATATAACCTAACTGCTATTTCCCTGTGGATTCCTTTTGGGATATTTAACCTTTCTAATTTGGTTGCCTGAAGATACCATGTTGCAGATGGCGAACCTTCAGCTATTCTCTGGTGCAGGTCGGCTTAGTTGAGATGTGAGAGTTTTTGGTGATGATGTTTTTTATGTTCTCTAGGCTGGGTTGAATTGTTTTATGTATCACTGGATGACGAGTTGCCAATTTAGCAATTTCATCAGCTTTTTCATTTAATGGGATTCCAATATGGGATGGGATCCAGTTTAAAGTTATGTTGAGGCCTTTGCCTTTAGCAACTGCTCCAAGATACAAAATGGTGGTAATTATTTCCACATTATCTTTCCACTGTTTTGTCCTAGTATTTGAAGTGCAACTTTTGAGTCTGTGTGTATGATTGCATTTTGAGTGTTTTGTGCAATCACATATGCAAATGCCTGTTGTATGGCAAACAGCTCAGTTTGGGTTGATGATACTAGTCCTCCCAGTCTCCAATATGCCTGAACGCTGGTCGTGCAAAGAGCAGCGCCAGCACTCTCATTTTCTGTGTCCACCGATCCGTCTGTGAAGATGTGGGTGGCTCCTGCTACTGCTAGAATAGAACTTACGCATCTCCGATTTTATATCTACATTTGAGTGAGGTGGAAGGGGTGATGTGGCATTAACACAAGACAGAACAAGAGGTGGCATTAATAGGGTATTAATTTCATCAACACAAGACAGAACACGAAACAATGGGTATTGAATAGAAGTGTTTGTAGAAAGCCTATTGGTCCATATTTCTTGATGCTTCTATATTGGAGCGGAGTCTTGAGGTGGGTAGAATATAGTTGTGCAATAATTGGCTGTTGATTGCTGGTGTTGACTTCTTGATGTGTAGTGCCTCGCAAACGTCAAGCCGCCTGCTATCGCTGTATCTATCGATGATTTCTGTGTTGTTTACTAGGATTTCTCTGGCGATGGTTTGGTTGTGGGAAGAGATTATATGTTCCTTAATGGAGCCCTGTTGCTTATGCATCGTTAAACGCCTAGAAAGAGATGTTGTTGTCTTGCCTATATACTGGGTTTTTTGGAGCTTACAGTCCCCAAGTGGGCATTTGAAGGCATAGACAACGTTAGTCTCTTTTAAAGCGTTCTGTTTTGTGTCTGGAGAGTTTCTCATGAGTAGGCTGGCCGTTTTTCTGGTTTTATAGTAAATCGTCAGTTGTATCCTCTGATTTTTGTCTGTAGGGATAACGTTTCTATTAACAATATCTTTTAGGACCCTTTCCTCCGTTTTATGAGCTGTGGAAAAGAAGTTCCTGTAAAATAGTCTAATAGGGGGTATAGGTGTTGTGTTAGTTGTCTCTTCAGAGGTTGCATGGCTTTTCACTTTCCTTCTTATGATGTCTTCGACGAAACCATTGGAGAAGCCGTTATTGACTAGGTTATTGACTCTGCTCAAATGTCTTGAGCAGAGTAACAGAGCAGAGCAGAGTTCCGTGCTGCGTTTCACTTACGAGATGGAAAAGGATGGGAAGCTGCCCTTTCTAGATGTAACAGTCATGGAAAAGGGCGGAGGTTTCCACACTGCAGTCTACACTAAGGAAACGAACATAGGAATGTGCCTAAATGCCAACAGCGACTGCCCAGACAGGTACAAGAGGAGTGTTGTTAACGCATATGTCGACCGTGCTCTCAGCCACAGCTCAGAATGGAAGCAAGTCGACGAAGAACTCTGTAGGGTAAGGCAGGTCCTAGTCAATAACGGCTTCTCCAATGGTTTCGTCGAAGACATCATAAGAAGGAAAGTGAAAAGCCATGCAACCTCTGAAGAGACAACTAACACAACACCTATACCCCCTATTAGACTATTTTACAGGAACTTCTTTTCCACAGCTCACAAAACGGAGGAAAGGGTCCTAAAAGATATTGTTAATAGAAACGTTATCCCTACAGACAAAAATCAGAGGATACAACTGACGATTTACTATAAAACCAGAAAAACGGCCAGCCTACTCATGAGAAACTCTCCAGACACAAAACAGAACGCTTTAAAAGAGACTAACGTTGTCTATGCCTTCAAATGCCCACTTGGGGACTGTAAGCTCCAAAAAACCCAGTATATAGGCAAGACAACAACATCTCTTTCTAGGCGTTTAACGATGCATAAGCAACAGGGCTCCATTAAGGAACATATAATCTCTTCCCACAACCAAACCATCGCCAGAGAAATCCTAGTAAACAACACAGAAATCATCGATTGATACAGCGATAGCAGGCGGCTTGACGTTTGCGAGGCACTACACATCAAGAAGTCAACACCAGCAATCAACAGCCAATTATTGCACAACTATATTCTACCCACCTCAAGACTCCGCTCCAATATAGAAGCATCAAGAAATATGGACCAATAGGCTTTCTACAAACACTTCTATTCAATACCCATTGTTTCGTGTTCTGTCTTGTATTGATGAAATTAATACCCTATTAATGCCACCTCTTGTTCTGTCTTGTGTTGATGAAATTAATACCCTATTAATGCCACCTCTTGTTCTGTCTTGTGTTAATGCCACATCACCCCTTCCACCTCACTCAAATGTAGATATAAAATCGGAGATGCGTAAGTTCTATTCAGTTGTGTATTTGTGAACTAAAGTCTTTGAAAATGTAATAAGTTTTACGAAACGCGCTCGTGTCGCGTCAGACTAGAAATAAAAATGAATTTTGGAGAATTGATTTTTGATTTACCTCCAACAGTGAAAAGAAATGTACGAAAGATTGAGAAAATTCGTGTTAGAATTATTAATCTTACTTTTTCGGTCATATTTAATAATATATGTCTACAGGAAAGACTGCTACCAATATATATATATATATATATATATATATATATATATATATATATATATATATATATATATATATATATATATATATATATATATATGTCGTACCTAGTAGCCAGAACGCACTTCTCAGCCTACTATGCAAGGCCCGATTTGCCTAATAAGCCAAGTTTTCCTGAATTAGTATATTTTCTCTAATTTTTTTCTTATGAAATGATAAAGCTACCCATTTCATTATGTATGAGGTCAATTTTTTTTTATTGGAGTTAAAATTAACGTAGATATATGCCCGAACCTAACCAACCCTACCTAACCTAACCTAACCTATCTTTATAGGTTAGATTGGGTTAGGTAGCCTGAAAAAGTTAGGTTAGGTTAGGTTAGGTAGGTTAGGTAGTCGAAAAACAATTAATTCATGAAAACTTGGCTTATTAGGCAAATCGGGCATTGCATAGTAGGCTGAGAAGTGCGTTCTGGCTACTAGGTACGACATATATATATATATATATATATATATATATATATATATATATATATGTCGTACCTAATAGCCAGAACGCACTTCTCAGCCTACTATTCAAGGCCCGATTTGCCTAATAAGCCAAGTTTTCATGAATTAATGTTTTTTCGTCTACCTAACCTACCTAACCTAACCTAACCTTGCTTTTTTTGGCTACCTAACCTAACCTAACCTATAAATATAGGTTAGGTTAGGTTAGGTAGGGTTGGTTAGGTTCGGTCATATATCTACGTTAATTTTAACTCCAATAAAAAAAATTGACCTCATACATAGAGAAAAGGGTTGCTTTATCATTTCATAAGAAAAAAATAGATAGTAAATATATTAATTCAGGAAAACTTGGCTTATTAGGCAAATCTGGCCTTGAATAGTAGGCTGAGAAGAGAGTTCTGGCTACTAGGTACGACATATATATATATATATATATATATATATATATATATATATATATAATGTGCTTGCCAGCGGCTGTACAGGAATGTAACAACTCTTGTATACGTAAATAAATAAATACAAATACAAATATGAGGAGCCGAATAGGTATATTAGGCATAGGCCTTTGTCAGGAGGCCTAGTCAGAGACTGGGCCGCGGGGACATTGATCCCCGGAATCAACGCAAAGTTGACGTTACACCTTACTTATCTCACTTAATCTAGCCTAAATTATTCTATCCTAACTGGTCTATCCTGAGCTATCCTGGTCTATCTTGGTCCATCCTGAGCTATCCAGGTCCATCCTGAGCTATCCAGCTCTATCCTGAGCTATCCCGGTCTATCCTGAGCTATCTTTGTCTATTCTGGTCTATCCTGACCTATCCTGGTCTATCCTGAGCTATCTTTGTCTATCCTGGTCTATCCTGAGCTATCCTGGTCTATCCTGAGCTATCTTTGTCTATCCTGGTCTATCCTGAGCTATCCTGGTCTATCCTAAGCTATCCTGGTCTATCCTGAGCTATCCTAAGCACTCCTGAGCTATCCTGAGTTATCCTGGTCTATCCTGAGCTATCCTGGTCTATCCTGGTCTACCCTGAGCTATCCTGGTCTATCCTAAGCTATCCTGGTCTATCCTGAGCTATCCTGGTATATCCTAAGCTATCCTGAGCTATCCTGGTCTATCCTGAGCTATCCTGGTATATCCTAAGCTATCCTGGTCTATACTGAGCTATCCTGGTCTATCCTGAGCTATCCTGGTATATCCTAAGCTATCCTGGTCTATCATGGTCTATCCTGGTCTATCCTGGTCTATCCTGAGCTATCCTGAGCTATCCTGGTCTATCCTGGTCTATCCTGGTCTATCCTGAGCTATCCTGGTCTATCATGGTCTATCCTGGTCTATCCTGGTCTATCCTGAGCTATCCTGAGCTATCCTAGTCTATCCTGAGCTATCCTAAGCTATCCTGAACTATCGTGAGCTATCCTGGCCTATCCAAACCGAGCCTAATCTATCAATTTCTCAAACATTAAGACTATCAGTTTGGATCCCAACGAGGAATCATTCTGAAATTTCGATGCCACGTACGTGCGACCCCTTATATAATATGCAGCGCAAGTTTGAATCATTTAAAATCAGCAAACGGAACTGGAGAAAGTTCATCTACGTGCCTCCAGTTGTCTTAGAGCAGAGAGAAGGAGTTATGGACCTTATGTCTCTGGCAGAAAAAAGTAACAGTGGACATGATCACGGTGTACACAATACTAAGGGGAATCGATAATATGAGGCGAGAATATGTGTGGGATACGAACAGTGAGGCACAGAGGTGGAAGCAGACACTACACAGTGGTGGTGGTGGTGGTGTAAGCAGACACCACACAGTGGTGGTGGTGGTGTAAGCAGACACTACACAGTGGTAGTGGTGGTGTAAGCAGACACTACACAGTGGTGGTGGTGGTGGTGTAAGCAGACACCACATAGTGGTGGTGGTGGTGTAAGCAGACACCAACACAGTGGTGGTGGTGTTGTAAGCAGACACTACACAGTGGTGGTGGTGGTGTAAGCAGACACCACAGTGATGGTGGTGGTGTAAGCAGACACCAACACAGTGGTGGTGGTGTTGTAAGCAGACACTACACAGTGGTGGTAGTGGTGTAAGCAGACACTACACAGTGGTGGTGGTGGTGTAAGCAGACACCACACAGTGTGGTGGTGGTGGTGTAAGCAGACACTACACAGTGGTGGTGGTGGTGTAAGCAGACACTACACAGTGGTGGTGGTGGTGTAAGCAGACACTACACAGTGGTGGTGGTGGTGGTGTAAGCAGACACCAACATAGTGGTGGTGTTGTAAGCAGACACTACACAGTGGTGGTGGTGGTGGTGTAAGCAGACACCACAGTGATGGTGGTGGTGTAAGCAGACACCACAGTGATGGTGGTGGTGTAAGCAGACACCAACATAGTGGTGGTGGTGTTGTAAGCAGACACTACACAGTGGTGGTGGTGGTGGTGTAAGCAGACACTACACAGTGGTGGTGGTGGTGTAAGCAGACACTACACAGTGGTGGTGGTGGTGTAAGCAGACACTACACAGTGGTGGTGGTGGTGGTGTAAGCAGACACCAACATAGTGGTGGTGGTGGTGGTGTAAGCAGACACCAACATAGTGGTGGTGGTGGTGGTGTAAGCAGACACCAACATAGTGGTGGTGGTGGTGGAAGCAGACACTACACAGTGGTGGTGGTGGAAGCAGACACCAGATAGTGATAGTGGGAGCAGACACCAGATAGTGATAGTGGGAGCAGACACCAGATAGTGATAGTGGGAGCAGACACCAGATACTGATAGTGGGAGCAGACACCAGATAGTGATAGTGGGAGCAGACACCAGATAGTGATAGTGGGAGCAGACACCAGACAGTGATAGTGGGAGCAGACACCAGATACTGATAGTGGGAGCAGACACCAGATAGTGATAGTGGGAGCAGACACCAGATACTGATAGTGGGAGCAGACACCAGATAGTGATACTGGGAGCAGACACCAGATACTGATAGTGGGAGCAGACACCAGATAGTGATACTGGGAGCAGACACCAGATACTGATAGTGGGAGCAGACACCAGATAGTGATACTGGGAGCAGACACCAGATACTGATAGTGGGAGCAGACACCAGATAGTGATACTGGGAGCAGACACCAGATACTGATAGTGGGAGCAGACACCACATAGTGATACTGGGAGCAGACACCACATAGTGGTGGGTTAAGCAGACACCACCGCACCAAGCTGCACACCACCACGACGTGACAGGAAGACAGGAGGTGGGCTCCGACACACTAACCCCCACACAAAACACCCGGGAATGTACAGAATCACTGCTCGTGTGTGACAATGGAGGCTACCCGCGCCCACAACCCCTTTTCATACCCACCTTTCACTCCACATGGCCCGTGAGGCCCCCGTTCGAGCCCCTCTCTGACGCTCGTCATCTGATTAACATTTCTTAAGGCGGCTCAAGAGAAAGAGTTACGTTCTGTGAAGAAAAAAATAAGAGACATTCCAAGGAGGATTTAGTCCGTGTAGCGTGTTGATACCCGGAGTCCGTTTTCCTTTCAAACACCATCTGATAAGCCGTCGGAGTCCGTTTTACACAGGTGGGAGCCGTTTTGGTCAATTCTGAAAGGGCAGTCCATTAAAGTGGTACCCGGGCTTGTGTCCTTACCCCATACTCCCTTAGGGCTGGGTACGGGCACCATGCCCCGCCTCTGGGCATGGGTATACCTGAGATACTTGGAGTAGATACAAGTGTGTGTTGGTGTAGGCTGGGACGCCAGCCACCCGCCAAGCTCCCATGTTGTGTCTTGGGTTTTCATTCACTCCGTCTGGATACGGGGTTGGAATCCCATTGAAGGGAGATATTTTTAATGCATTCAGCTGCCACAGGCCATCTGGACTGTATTGATCTATAATACAGCCTCAGGCCATCTGGACTACAGCTACACTGATCATACATATACATACAACCAAGAGTTATCTGGACTCCATTGATCTATAAAACAACCAAAAAACATCTGGGGTCAGATTCACGAAGGTACTTACGAAAGTTTTTCTTTTTAGCTACGAATGTTTTCCTTCTTAGCGCCTTCCTGGCGGCTACGTCGGTATTCAGGTAGTTACACTAAGTCGAAAAACCTTCGTAAGTGTGGTCCGGGATCTAAGTGTGATGTCGACCACTCGTAGCTTTACGTAAACTGGATATAACTCAATTTTTCTCTACTACATAACACTGGGATCGATTTTAAGATTTTGGAACATGAACAAAATATTATAGCTGGTGAATCTCGTGAAGAGGAGTCCTTCGTGTTAGTTATATATGCATTCTCTGCTTGAAACTTAAGCTTGAAACTTGAAGTAAATATGTGTTTGATGATAGTAGAATTAGTTATATAATAGCAAGATATTATACCAGTAGTTATTAAGTAAATAAACACTGGTGAACATGAAATATGAGAGAAGGTGATGAGCCCTGCCTGATGGGATCATTTACTATCACCAAATGCCCCTGTTCACCTAGTAGTAAGGGTGTACCTTAGCTATACATAGCCATTTCTAATTTATTTAGTTTGGTTTTATTTTGAAATTAAATCTGGGTGAGACATAAAATAAAAATATGCTGCACAAATGATGTTAGGTAAGGAGAAGGGTAAAAATGTCACAAACTTTATTCATTGAATACTTAAAGCTATAATTATGACTATATAGACTACTAAAAAAGAGAGAGGGAAGTAGGGGTCCAAGACCTCTTCCTGTTACACAATTTGAGTGTGGAACAAGTAATTATCAAAAGAAGGCACCATGCCGGGAAGGCTATGTAGCAGTAAGGCAGTGAGGTGAGGCAGCTACTTATTTGAGAAATGCTTATTTTATTTACCTTATAAGCTGAGGCAACTTATTTTATTTGAGGAATACTCAGCTGATTCCTCTACATTTAGCATGGAACAAATTTGTGTCCAAGACCTCTTCCTGTTACACAATTTGACTGTGTGTAACCAAACTAGAAGTGCTCTACAAATCAAGGGACCCAGAATGTGGAATGACCTCCCAAATCATGTCAAAGGCTGTACCTCTCTCAACCAGTTTAAGAGTTAAACCAAGTACTGCCTAATTAACTCCATGTAACCTAACTTACCTCCTAAATGTCAACCCATGTCTTGCTATTTTTTAAACAATGCTGTTTGTTCACCAATGTGTACTTGGTACTGCTGATTTCTGCTATGTTACCCCCCCCCCCTTTTTTTATTCCTTCTTTCAACACAATTTATACCTAATCCCGATTACTATTAAGTTTTAGTCTAAGTGATTTTCCCCCCCCCCCACCTTGCCCGCAATGCTATGAGTATTAGTGGCTTTAGGTATTGTATGTACTAGCTCTGTCTATAAATCCAACATTATGTTTGTAAATCAACTGTATGTACTTTTCCTGAATAAAATATATTTATTATTTATTTATTAATCAGTAAGTATTAAAAGAAGGCACCAAGCTGGGAAGACTATGTAGCACCATTGTGTGTAACAATAAACCATTTTTTTTAACAAATAATGCACCTATATGGTAAAACAAATCCTGTCAGCTGTAAAAATATTGATGCAGTTATTTAAATGAAAAATATAATGAAAGAAATATTACTGTTTTATTTTTATCCTATCTTTTTGTACTGTACAGTATATCCAAGGAAGTGAAAAATTGAGACATAATGCACAATTTAATGAATGATTCAAAAATGATTAGCATGGATTAGCAGTTCAAAAGAAATACAGTATGACTATTACATATCAACATGAGATCTTAATGATCCATGGTTAAGATGATTTAATAAGGATAATACAGTACAGTATTTGTAATAATACAAACTATAATTTAAAATCTTATTACTGATTTTTTTTTATTAAGAAGATTAGGTATACACAGCAATGTGCTGCTACCCTATTCTATATGGAATATTACACAGTGTAGATAAAAAACTAGCTATAAGTTTATCTAATACTCCCATCTGACAGGATGGTTAGACATACATGGAATCAAGTTAGAAAATACCAGCCTCAATACAAAAAACGAATCAAGTCTGACTAAACAACTCTTCACGATTTTCACAAGAGGTAAGCACTGAATCATGGAAACTCATATTGTTTTCACAAGAGGTAAGCACTGAATCATGGAAACTCATATTGTTTTCACAAGAGGTAAGCACTGTAGGAAGTTATGTTATGAACCAGCTTCGCTTTTTGTATTTATATTGGTTTTACCTTTTCATCGTATTAATCTTTTTGGTAGGGACGCGAGTCTTATTTTCCTCGGCGTCACCCCTTTTATATGAAAGGAATATGAGTTCATATTGTGAAAGGAATCATATTGTAATTACTCTTACCAGTTTCTACAAGACTCCTCCCAAACAATGTATTTTTTTTAAACATGTTTAGGTATACACAGCAATGTGCTGCTTCCCTATTCTGTATAAAGGACCACACAGTGTAGATCAAAAACCAGCTACAAGCTCATCCAACATCCTCACCTCACAGGATGGCCAGTCATACATGGAATCAGGAGAGAACAAAATACTTAATGCTGATCTATTAGCCTCCACTGGCAAAATCTGGGTGCAGCACAAGAATATCTTCCAATATTCCTGAGTGTATGAAGTAATTACAGAGCTCAAAGTTCCTCATACCATTTGGTATGAAGTCACTGATAACAGGGCAATCACAGATAAAGTGTTGGAGAGTATGTCCTCTCAAGTAGGACTGAAAACAGATGTTTTTTTTAACCAAGATGATTAAAACCCATAGAACCGCCTACCCGCTGAAGCCGTACCTGCCAAATTCCAGCTAAAAAATATTAAGGTAATTGGCGGGTCCTTTAACAAGCCGCCGGCTTTCTGTCCTCTTCGAGGTCACTAGATAGTTAGTGGCCCTTGGGTAAATTCAGTAAATATATACAATAATTGTCAGCGCATCTTCCGAGCAACAAGGACAGCTACACAGTATCTCTTAGAATTACGTGGGTAAACAACAAATGTAACATATTTGTTTACTACAATGTCGGTGCTGGCTGTAGAAGTTGAAAAAACATTGTTTTACTTCGAAATATACTAATTTTATAAGAAAATTCGACGTAAATAGGAGGTAGTAGAGCTCCGATAAGCCCGCGCTAAATCTTCAATATGAAGAATGTTGCTGCTCTCTGATTGGCCAAACGAAACACAGTAGTGACCTCTATCGGCACGCAGGTGAACCAACAATTTTCTTCCTAGTTGGACGTACGTGAATCGCACCCAAGCATCTTCTTAGGGCGCACTTAGGAACCTTCGTAGCAAACCCACTTACGAAGAAATACACGGAGCTTCGTGAATCTAGGTCCTGGACTGCACAGCCAGGTGAGCACACAGCCAGGTGAACACACAGTCTGGTGAGCACACAGCCTGGTGAGCACACAGCCTGGTGAGCACACAGCCTGGTGAGCACACAGTCTGGTGAGCACACAGCCTGGTGAGCACACAGCCTGGTGAGCACACAGCCAGATGAACCCAGCACCTCGGGAACCCCAGAGGGGACTGCAACATCCCAACTCCCCACCCTATAGGTGGGGAGTTCCACCATTCCACCCTCCCTCCCTACCCCGAGTACCCCCTTCCCTCCCACCTCCCTGGTCTTCCTCCTGCCCCAAGCCGGCCCAGACACGAACTAGGTCCTCCATCCCCCACCCCAGTTCTAAGCCATCCTCCCCCTCACCCTCACCTCCCTCAGAACCCCTGGTAACTACCCCACAGGAAGATGAGCCTACCCAAGCAGCAATGCCCTTGGAACAGCTTCCTGCACTAGTGGGGAGGGTGGGTGAAGATGGATATAGGAAAGTGAGCTTCAAGGTAATGTACTCAAACATCGATGGGATTACCAACAAAGCAAGTGAACTGGCAGAAAGGGCGCAGGAAGAAAACCCAGATGTAATAGGACTCACAGAAACAAAATTGTCAGGAGTCATAACAAATGCTGTGTTTCCAAAGGACTTTTATATAGTAAGAAAAGAGAGAGACAGGAGAGTAGGAGGAGGAGAGGCTCTGCTGATAATGAAGAACTGGAGCTTTGAAGAGATGGAAATTCCGGGCTGCGACGGATTCAGAGATTACATAACAGGAACTATGACAATGGGTGGACCAAAGATAACAGTGGCAGTCATTTACAACCCTCCATTAATTGACAGAAGACCTAGACAAGAGCTCGACAGAAACAACATGGCTACCATTAACATAATAGAGAGAGCAGCTTCAGTTGCTTGCAGGAATGGATCCAGACTCTTAATCATGGGCGATTTCAACCATGGAAAGATAGACTGGGAGAATGGGGACCCACATGGAGGTGAAGACACATGGAGATCTAAACTTTTGGAAGTGAGTACAAGGAACTTTCTGAGCCAACATGTCAAGGGGCCCACAAGAATGAGAGGAAATGACGAACCAGCTAGACTCGACCTGATTTTCACCTTAAATGACTCAGAAATAAGGGAAGTCAAATATGAAGCCCCCATAGGAATGAGTGACCACAGTGTACTGATATTTGAGTATCTGACAGAAGTAGGGATAACCTATCCAAGGATGGGATTGGAAGGAAAAAGACTAAATTACCGAGATAAGTTCCTCATCTCGTCATAGGAAAATATGACGAGATGAGGAACTTCCTAATGGGAATATCATGGGAAACAGAACTCAGAGAAAAGACTGCACAGGATATGATGGATTATGTCACTCAGAAGTGTCAAGAAGCTGCAGACAGGTTTATCCCAG
>NW_025567024.1:0-24692 GCF_020424385.1 Procambarus clarkii | reverse complement strand
GAACTACAACATCAATAAGGAGTGTCCAACAACACATGAGGTCACACGCTCAGTGTCAGCAACGCACCACTATTCAGTGTGAGCCACACACTTCTTGCTAGTGTCAGCCACGCACCACTTGCCAGTATCAGCCACGCACCACTTGCCAGTGTGAGCCACGCATCACTGGCCAGTGTGAGCCACGCATCACTGGCCAGTGCCAGATACTCACCACTTGCTGGTGCCAGACACGCAACACTTGCTAGTGCCAGATACTCATCATTTGCTGGTGCCAGACACTCACCATTTGCTAGGGCCAGACACGCACCTCTTGCTAGTGCTAGACACGCACCACTTGCCAGTGCCAGACACACACCACTTGACCATTTGATCAGTTGTGATCAACACCACATATTTTTGCCGTATGTGTCTCACCAACACTCTTCAGCCGGCCGCTATGAACACTATTCAGTCACCAAGAAGGAGCCAAACGACGAAAGATCCCTGAAATTCCTTTTCATCAAGAACAAAAAAGTCGACCTGCCACACGATCAGTTCTCAGTCAGTGGACGTGCACATCCTGAGATTGACAAGCAGAAAACCAACGGCCAGTTCGCTTGCAATTTATTTCCAGAAATTGACTGCCGTTGCAGAAAACGTCCCTGCCGCCTCCGTCATTAATGGTGATGAAGCTCTCGTTGAGGTACAGGCTACCAATCGCATTACATCAAGACCTGCTCACAAGGCCTACCCATGTCCTCACTGTCCCAAGTCTTACGTCTCAGGAAAATGCCTTAATCGCCACATTCCTCACGTCCACAAGAATGACCACCTAGTGGGTCACCGGCAGTCAATAATGTCTGTTAATAATGTCTATTAATATCCCCTTTGTTATGTCCATTCATCCACTTGTAAACGTCAATCATGTCACCCCTAACTTTTCGCCTTTCCAGTGAATGCAACTTAAGCTTTGTTAATCTTTCTTCATATGAAAGATTTCTAATTTGGGGAATTAACTTAGTCATCCTACGCTGGACACGTTCAAGTGAATTTATATCCATTCTATAATATGTCGACCAAAACTGAACTGCATAATCTAAATGGGGCCTAACTAGAGCAAGATATAGCTTGAGAAAAACACCAGGTGTCTTGTTACTAATGCTGCGATTAATAAATCTAAGTGTCCGATTTGCCTTATTACGAACATTTATGCATTGATCCTTTGGTTTTAAATTCTTACTAATTATAACTCCCAGATCCCTTTCGCAATCCGACTTCGCAATCTCAACACCATCTAGCTCGTATCTTGTAACTCTATCATCATTACCTAACCTCAGAACTTTACATTTATCAGCATTAAATTGCATCTGCCAATCCTTTGACCATTTCAAAACCCTATCTAGATCAACTTGAAGTGATAGTGAGTCCTCCTCCGAATTAATTTCCCTACCGATTTTCGTATCATCGGCAAATTTGCAAATGTTGCTACTCAAACCTGAATCTAAATCATTTATATATATTATAAACAACAGAGGTCCCAGGACAGAGCCTTGAGGCACTCCACCTACAACATTTTCCCACTCTGACTTGATTCCATTTATACTAACTCTCTGTTTCCTTTGGTATAACCATGCCCTAATCCAGCTTAATATAGCACCCCCAATACCATGAGACTCTATCTTTTTAATCAGTCTTTCATGTGGCACTGTATCCAAAGCTTTGCTAAAGTCAAGGTACACAACATCACAATCCTTACCACTATCAACTGCCTCAACTATGCTAGAATAAAAAGATAACAAATTTGTTAAACATGAACGGCCATTTATAAAACCATGTTGCGACTCAATTATTAATTTATGTTTTTCAAGATGAAGACGAATTTTATTTGCTATTATAGATTCGAGTAACTTTCCCACAATAGACGTTAGGCTAATTGGTCGATAGTTAGACGCAAGTGATCTATCTCCTTTCTTAAAAACTGGTATCACATTAGCAACTTTCCAAAACTCTGGCACTCTGCCTGACTCTATTGATTTATTAAATCTGGTTGACAGTGGGTCACAAAGCTCCTCTGCATTCTTTAAGCACCCTGGCAAACACTTCATCCGGCCCTGGGGATTTGTTTGGTTTGAGTTTTACTATTTGTTTAAGAACATCCTCCCTGGTAACTGCTAAACTCGTCAACCTGTCCTCGTCTCCACCCACATAGACTTGTTCGGCTGAAGGCATATTGTTAAGTTCCTCTTTAGTAAATACAGATACAAAATATTTATTAAAAATACTACTCATCTCTTCATCACTATCTGTTATATGACCTGTCTCAGTTTTTAATGGACCTATCCTTTCCCTAGTCTTAGTACGATATAACTGAAAAAACCCTTTAGGATTTGTCTTTTCTTGCCCTGCTATGCGAACTTCATAGTTTCTTTTTGCTTTCCTTATCTCTTTTTTAACATTTCTAACCAGTTGTACGAATTCCTGTTCTAAAGTGACCTCCCCATTTTTAATCCTTTTGTACCAAGCTCTCTTTTTACCTATAAGGTTCTTCAAATTCTTTGTTATCCACTTTGGGTCATTAGTATTCGATCTATTCAATTTGTATGGTATACTACGTTCCTGTGCTTTGTTTAGAATATTCTTAAATGAGTTATATATTGAATCCACATCGAAATCCCCATTTAAGTCACCTATCGCTGGGTTCATGTCTCGCTCCAAGACCGGCCCACACCCCATACCCAAGACTTTCCAATCAATTTGACCCAAAAAATTTCTTAGGCTATTAAAATCAGCTTTTCGAAAATCTGGCACTTTAACAGAATTTTCTCCTACTGGTCTATTCCATTCTATGCTAAATCTGATTTCTTTGTGATCACTGTTCCCTAGCTCACTCCCTATTTCGATGTCATTAATTTGTGTTTCCCTGTTAGTTAACACTAAATCTAAAATATTATTTTCCCGTGTTGGTTCCTTAATGTGTTGCGTAAGAAAGCAATCGTCAATTAATTCTAGAAAATCTTCTGCTTCACTATTCCCTGTTTTGTTCAACCAGTTTATTCCGCTAAAATTAAAGTCACCCATGACATAAATACTGTTAGATCTAGATGCTCTAGATATTTCATCCCATAGATGCTTTGCTTCCATTCTGTCTAAATTTGGTGGCCTATATATAACTCCTATTATAACATTATTAGCTTTTTCGTATAATTCTATCCAAATAGTTTCTGTGTGTGGCTCAGTTTTGATTCCCTCTTTGAGACTACATTTCAAATTGTCCCTAACATATATGGCTACTCCACCTCCTCGTCTAATATATCTATCTGTGTGAAAGTTTAAATCCATTTATTTGATATTCAGCTAATAGTTCTCTATTTTCTACATTCATCCACGTTTCGGTAAGTGCAATAATATCTATTTTTTCTGTGCAGACAAGAGCATTTAATTCGTTAATTTTATTTCTTAGACTTCTACTGTTTTTGAGGCCCTTCTCTTTCCCTGATCATTTTGCCAATTCCTTTCTCCCACAAACACATACTTTTATTACCTCCTTCCTCCAAATCAATTCCCATACCTCTATCTACTAACAGTTTAAACCCAAACAAACACCTCTAACCACTTCTTCCAACGAGTTTGTAACAGCAACAACCCCAGCTCTCGATAGATGCACCCCATCACGAGCATACATTTCATTTCTTCCATAGAAGTGTTCCCAGTTGTCTATGAAAGATATTGCATTTGATTTGCAATATCTTTCCAGCCGGCAATTGACACCAAGTGCCCTCGATATCCATTCATTTCCCACTCCCTTTCTTGGAAGAATGCCACATATGATCGGGATTCCTCCCTTGCTCCTAACTAATTCTATGGCTGTTTTATACCTCTGAATCAGTTCCTCACTCCTAACTCGACCAACATCATTTCCTCCCACGCTAATGCAAATAATGGGATTGTTCCCATTTCCAGCCATAATATCATTCATGTTGTTTATAATATCACCAATGCCAGCTCCGGGATAGCAAACCCTTAACCTGTTCTCTCTATCTCTAGCACAAAACGTTCTATCCAAATACCTTATCTGGGAATCTCCCACAACTAAGGTCTGCTTAGGTACTTCCTTTACTCTCTGAGGGGCCTGCGCTTCCTTGCTCTTCGTTGCTTACCCTTTTGCGCGATCCGCAGTCTCACCACAGCACTCGTCCTCCAAAACGTCAAATGAATTAGAAGTTGCTATGGCGTTTGAAGGCGGCTTTATCAAAGCCTTCTTAAGGCCCCTGTCTTTCACAACTCTCCAAGACGAGGTCCCTTTACTACTGGTCTCCTCCTTCGTTACTTCTCGTTGTTCTTTCAGCTGACGCACCTCCTCCCGCAGAGAGTCCAACTCTGTCCTCAGGGCTCCCACTAGAGTCACCAGGTCCTTCGCTACAACTTCCATATTGCTATGATAATATAACAACACTCAGGAGCTCCGGTTAACACACCCTCTCACTGAGAGTATCTGCGCCCTGTTGAAGACTATCTGCACCCTGTTGAGACTATCTGCGCCCTGTTGATGAATGGACATAACAAAGGGGATATTAATAGGGTATTAAAAGTATCAACACAAGTCAGAACACGAAACAATAGGTATAAACTGGATTAGATTAGGTTTCAAGGAGAGACCTCGGTAAATACTTGTTCAGTAACAGGGTTGTTGATTTGTTGAACCAGTTGCTACTTGGCATGGTGGAGAAAGGGTCCCTTTGATTGTTTCAAGCGTGGGTTGGAAATGTATATGAGTGGGATTGGTGGTTATAAATAGGAGCTGCCAGGTATGGGCCAATAGGCGTTCTGCAATTACATATATTCTTATGTTCTGATGTTCCTATTATGCATAAGAGCGGTCCCAGGACAGAGCCTTGAGGCACACCACTTACAACATTTTCACAGTCTGACTTATCCCCATTTATACTAACTCTGTTTCCTTTGGTATAGCCACGCCCTAATCCAACTTATTATAGCATCCCCAATGTCATGAACTTCTATCTTTTTAATCAGTCATTCATATGGCACTGTATCAAAAGCTTTGCTAAGGCAAAATAAGGTAAATAGGACACTGGGATTTATTAATCGACGTGTTAGCAATAAGACACCTGGTTGACCAGACCACACACTAGAAGGTGAAACGACGACATTTCGGTCCGTCCTGGACCATTCTCAAATCGATTGTGATGAGGAAGATTGATTGATGATTGATAAAGATTAAGCCACCCAAGAGGTGGCACGGGCATGAATAGCCCGTAAGTGGTACAATTTTTTTGTTTTCTTTTTTTTCCCAGTGTTCTGAGGTTGCATTTACCCATCAAGCTGTTATCGTGGGGGAGGATACTGCTTCACAGTCTTTATGAGGGTGTCCAGGTGCTGGACACCTTTGACCAGGAGAGTGGCTGTGTTGATGGCTTCAGGGTGGCCACTGCATGATTCAGGAACTCTTAAAGCTCTTCTAAGGTCATTGGTTGCTTCACATTCCAGAAGATAGTGAAGTAATGGCTTTTCTGTGACAGTTTGGCAGAAGATGCACTCTCTCTGTCGGGGTTCACCAATCTCCCAGTTGCATCTGTAACCTAGACGTAGTCTATATAGCCTAACTGCTATTTCCCTGTGGATTCCTTTTGGGATATTTAACCTTTCTAATTTGGTTGCCTGAAGATACCATGTTGCAGATGGCGAACCTTCAGCTATTCTCTGGCGTAGGTAGGCTTTGTTGAGATGTGAGAGTTTTTTGGTGATGATGTTTTTTATGTTCTCTAGGCTGGGTTGAATTGTTTTATGTACCACTGGATGACGAGTTGCCAATTTAGCAATTTCATCAGCTTTTTCATTTAATGGGATTCCAATATGGGATGGGATCCAGTTTAAAGTTATGTTGAGGCCTTTGCCTTTAGCGACTGCTCCTTGATACAAAATGGTGGTAATTATTTCCACATTATCTTTCCACTGTTTTTGTCCTAGTATTTGAAGTGCAGCTTTTGAGTCTGTGTGTATGATTGCATTTTGAGCGTTTTGTGCAATCACATACGCGAATGCCTGTTGTATGGCGAACAGCTCAGTTTGGGTTGATGATACTAGTCCTCCCAGTCTCCAATATGCCTGAACGCTGGTCGTGCAAAGAGCAGCGCCAGCACTCTCATTTTCTGTGTCCACCGATCCGTCTGTGAAGATGTGGGTGGCTCCTGCTACTGCTATGCTATACATTTGCTCTTCTATTATGCGCCTTAGGATTGTCGGATCATAGGCAGCCTTTTTCATTGGGAGACTTTCTATTACTATTTTGAAAGTAGGCTCTTCCCACGGCGCGGAAGGAGTGTAATTTGGGTGTGGATGATCACCCTCTCTATCAAGAATCATGTTTTTTAAATGTAGTCTGTTTAGGACTTTTCCTGCTCTTGCAACCCAAGAGTTTCCATTGTTTTGGCCTAGTCCAACCACCAAGGCCTGCCGTACTGGGATTGGATCAGAAGAAATAATTATCTTACTGATAATTGTAGCTGTCCTTTGTGATATTCTTTCTTGTAGAGAGGGCAAACCCGTCTCCAGTCTAAGAGTTTCAAGCCTGGTCCACATGGGGGCTCCCAGTGCAGCTCTTATAGCATTGTTTTGGGCAACTTCAAGCTTTTCCCACTGTTGGTGTGATAGATTTGTGAGTGCAGGTGCGGCATAATCGATCACTGATCTGACTGCCTGTACATAGTATGTGCGAAGGACTTGCAGATTGGCTCCTCCAGAAAGGGAGGTTAGCGACCTGAGGATTGCCGTCCGGGCCGCAGTTCGCTCTCTCAAGTAAGTGACCTCAGCATTAAAATTCATGTGTGTGTCCAGGATGATTCCTAGATACTGATAGGTGTCGACCCATTCTATTGGTTGACCCTGTACTGTGAGTTGAATGTTGGGCTTCGCTATTTTTATGGGCATGGCCTTTGACTTTGAGGGGTTGAGTTTGATCCCAATCTGTTTTGCCTCTTTACTGATGCAGTCTAAGCATTTGGGTGCAAGGCGCGCCGCATCCCTTCCTTTTATGATGATGACAAAGTCGTCCGCGTAGTTTAGCAGCCTGCAGTGATGTGGGAGTTTCAACCTCATTATTCTTTCCATTAAACAGTTGAAGAGAAGAGGGCTGAGAATACCTCCTTGCGGTGTACCATTTTCATGTCTTCTGTACTCAGAGACTGTGCCATGAAGTTTTACTCTTGCTTCTCTGTTTATGAGACAGTTTTTGGTCCAGGAGAGCAGGTTGCCTCTGACCTCTTTGTCAATGAGGCAGCAGAGAATAGCTGGGGCGCTAGCCAGTTCAAAGGCTTTTTCGAGGTCCAGGAATATCAGCATTCCTGGTCTGCCATTCAAGTGGGCTAACAGAGTTGTAATACATTCCACTGTGCCAACCCCTCTTTTATAGGCATACATATCATGGTGCAGTTTAGGCATTTTCCACTCCAGTCTGTTGAGTGCCATTCTGTCAGCCGTCTTGGCTGCACAGCTTTGGAGAGAGATGGGCCTGGGATTAGCTGGATCTTTGGGTTTTGGGATCGGCACAATGTCTGCTCTATTCCAAGCTGAAGGTCTAGTTTGAGAAGTCCAGGCTAAATTAATTAACCTTAGGTATGCAGCGTCTCCCTCTGGGCCGAGGTTTCTAATAATTTTATAGGTTATTTTGTCGGCTCCAGGGGATGTATTCTTGGAAGCTAACCCGTTGTGGCCACCGGGGGTTATGTAGCAGCTATCTCAGGTGACTGATGTTGCTGGATGATGGAACTTGTTTATTTGGTTATTTCTCGATGCCGATAAATATTCAAATTGTTAAGAACGTTAGAATAAAGTTAAACTGACAATACGAGGCATGTATGTTTATACATGTGCATGAGTAGACTGTTTATGAATATGAATCAAAATATTTTTAACAAGTTAAAATTTACGTTTTCTGATATAAATTCACTAGAACACGTCCAGCGTAGGATAACAAAGTTAATCCTGCAAATTAGAAACTTGTCATATGAAGAAAGATTGATTAAGTAGTATTAATTTGCATTCTTTAGAACGGCCAAGAATTCGGAGTGACATAGTAAAGGTGTACAAGTGGATGAATGGACACATCAAACGGGATATTAATAGGGTATTAGGAACATAAGAATGAAGGTAACTGCAGAAGGCCTATTGGCCCATACGAGGCAGCACCTATTTATATCTTCCCAATCCCATTAATATATAAGTCCAACGCATGCTTGAAACAATCAAGGGATCCTACTTCTATCAAGATATGCGGTAATTGGTTCCACAAATCAACAACCATGTTACCGAACCACTATTTTCCCAGGTATTTCCTAAATCTAAACGTAGGAAAATAAGAATAAACGCAACTGCAGAAGGCCTACTGGCCCACACAAGAAAGCTGCTATTTATAACCACCTAATCTCATTCATATATGTCTAAGAACATAAGAATAAAGATAAGTGTTGAGATTGCGAAATCGGATTGCGAAAGGGATCTGGGAGTTATGATTAGTAAGAATTTAAAACAAAAAGATCAATGCCTCGTAAAAGATCAATGTTCGTAATAAGGCAAATAGGACACTAGGATTTATTAATCGAAGCGTAATTAACAAGACACCTGGTGTGGTTCTTCAGCTATATCTTGCTCTGGTTAGGCCCCATTTAGATTATGCAGTTGAGTTTTGGTCGCCATACTATATTCCATTAGGAATGGATAAAAATTCACTTGAACGTGTCCATCATAGAATGACTAAGTTAATTCCCCAAATTAGAAATCTTTCATATGAAGAAAGATTAACAAATCCCAGTGTCCTATTCGCCTTATTACGAACATAACCACCTAATCCCACTCACATACATGTCAAACCCACGTTTGATACAGTCAAGGAACCCCCACCTCTACCCAAATTACCGATCCCCAAATTAGAAATCTTTCATATGAAGAAAGATTAACAAAGCTTACGTTGCATTCACTGGAAAGGCGAAGAGTTAGGGGTGACATGATAGAGGTTTAAAAGTGGGGGAATGGACATAACAAAGGGGATATTAATAGGGTATTAAAAGTATCAACATTAGACAGAACACGAAACAATGGGTATAAATTGGATAAGTTTAGATTTAGGAAAGACTTGGGTAAATACTGGTTCAGTAACAGGGTTGTTGATTTGTGGAACCAATTGCCGCGTAACATTGTGGAGGTGGGGTCCCTCGATTGTTTCAAGCATGGGTTGGACATGTATATGAGTGGGATTGGGTGGTTATAAATCGGAGCTGCCTCGTATGGGCCAACAGGCCTTCTGCAGTTGCCTTTGTTCTTATGTTCTTATGTTCTTATGGACCACGTTATGTGGTAATTGGTTTTCATAAATCAACAACCCTCCTACCGAACCAGTATTTACCCAGATCTTTCCTAAATCTAAACTTATCCAATTTATACCTATTGTTTCGTGTTCTATCTTGTGTTAATACTTTTAATACCCACCTATGTTATGATCATTCATCCACTTGTACACCTCTATCACACACTACCTCTTCCCCTTTCCATAGAATGCAATTTAGACTTTGTTAATCTCTCTTCATAAGACAGTTTTCTAATTTTGGGAATTAACTTTGTCATCATGCGTTGGGCACATTTAAGTTAATATATATCGATTCAACAGTACGGCGACTAAAACTAAGCCGCATAATCTTAATGGGGCCTAACCAGCGCATGATATAGCTGAAGAGCAACACCAGGTGTCTTGTTACTAACGCTTCGATTAATAAATCCCAGTGTCCTATTTGCCTTATTACGAGCATTTATGCATTCATTTATGAATTTAATTTTCTTACCAATCATAACTTCCAGATCCTTTTCGCAATCTCAACACCATCTAGCTTGTATCATGGAACTCATGATACAAGCTAGATATCATCATTTCCTTGCCTCAAAACCATACATATGTCACCATTAAACTGCATCTGCCAATCTTTTTACAATTTCAAAACGCTATTTAGATCGTCCTGATGGGATAGTGACTCATTTTCCGTGTCTATTTTCCCACCGATTTTTGTCAAATTTGCCCAATACTGCTTCATTTACACATTTGGATGCAGCAGTGGCACATTGTAGGTTAAACACAATATAAATAACTTAAGCCTCTGCATCCCTCTCTTAAGCCCCTGCATCCCTCTCTTGAGCCTCTGCATCGCTCTCTTGAGCCTCTGCATCCCTCTCTTAAGCCTCTGCATCCCTCTCTTGAGCCCCTGCATCCCTCTCTTGAGCCTCTGCATCGCTCTCTTGAGCCTCTGCATCCCTCTCTTAAGCCTCTGCATCCCTCTCTTGAGCCCCTGCATCCCTCTCTTGAGCCTCTGCATCGCTCTCTTGAGCCTCTGCATCCCTCTCTTAAGCCTCTGCATCCCTCTCTTGAGCCCCTGCATCCCTCTCTTGAGCCTCTGCATCGCTCTCTTGAGCCTCTGCATCCCTCTCTTAAGCCTCTGCATCCCTCTCTTGAGCCCCTGCATCCCTCTCTTGACCCTCTGCATCGCTCTCTTGAGCCTCTGCATCCCTCTCTTAAGCCTCTGCATCACTCTCTTGAGCCTCTGCATCACTCTCTTGAGCCTCTGTATCACTCTCTTAAGCCTCTGCATCACTCTCTTGTGCATCTGCATCACTCTCTTGAGCCTCTGCATCCCTCTCGTAAGCCTCTGCATCACTCTCTTGAGCCTCTGCATCACTCTCTTAAGCCTCTGCATCACTCTCTTGAGCCTCTGCATCGCTCTCTTGAGCCTCTGAATCCCTCTCTTAAGCCTCTGCATCACTCTCTTGAGCCTCTGCATCACTCTCTTTAGCCTCTGCATCACTCTCTTGAGCCTCTGCATCACTCTCTTGAGTTTCTGCATCCCTCTCGTAAGCCTCTGCATCACTCTCTTGAGCCTCTGCATTACTCTCTTGAGCTTCTGCATCACTCTCTTGAGCCTCTGCATCACTCTCTTAAGCCTTTGCAACACTCTCTTCAGCCCTTGCATCACTCTTTTAAGCCTCTGCTTCCCTCTCTTGATCCTCTGCATCTCTCTCTTGAGCCTCTGCATCACTCTCTTGATCCTCTGCATCACTCTCTTGAGCCTCTGCTTCCCTCTCTTGATCCTCTGCATCACTCTCGTAAGCCTCGGCATCACTCTCTTGAGCCTCTGCATAACTCTTTTTAGCCTCTGCATCACACTCTTGAGCCTCTCCATCTCTCTCTTGAGCCTCTGCAACACTCTCTTCAGCCTCTGCATCACTCTCTTAAGCCACTGCATCACTCTCTTCGGCCTCTGCATCACTCTCTTAAGCCTCTGCTTCCCTCTCTTGATCCTCTGCATCACTCTCTTGAGCCTCTGCATCACTCTCTTAAGCCTTTGCAACACTCTCTTCAGCCTTTGCATCACTCTTTTAAGCCTCTGCTTCCCTCTCTTGATCCTCTGCATCACTCTCTTGAGCCTCTGCATCACTCTCTTGATCCTCTGCATCACTCTCTTGAGCCTCTGCTTCCCTCTCTTGATCCTCTGCATCACTCTCGTAAGCCTCGGCATCACTCTCTTGAGCCTCTGCATAACTCTTTTTAGCCTCTGCATCACTCTCTTGAGCCTCTCCATCTCTCTCTTCAGCCTCTGCAACACTCTCTTCAGCCTCTGCATCACTCTCTTAAGCCTCTGCATCACTCTCTTCGGCATCTGCATCACTCTCTTAAGCCTCTGCTTCCCTCTCTTGATTCTCTGCATCACTCTCTTGATCCTCTGCATCACTCTCTTGATCCTCTGCATCACTCTCTTGAGCCTCTGCATCACTCTCTTTAGCCTCTGCATCACTCTCATGATCCTCTGCACCACTCTCTTGAGCCTCTGCATCATTCTCTTGAGCCTCTTCATCCCTCTCTTAAGCCTCTACATCATTCTCTTGAGCCTCTTCATCCCTCTCATGAGCCTCTGCAACACTCTCTTCAGCCTCGGCATCACTCTCTTAAACTTCTGAATCACTCTCTTGAGCCTCTTAATTACTCTTTTGAGCCTCTGCATCACTCTCTTGAGGTTCTGCATCACTCTCTTGATCCTCTGCATCACTCTCTTGAGCCTCTGCATCACTCTGTTACGCCTCTGCATCACTCTCTTGAACCTCTGCATCCCTCTCTTGAACTTCTGCATCCCTCTCGTGAGCCTCTGCATCCCTCTCTTGAGCCTTTGCATCACTCTCCTAAGCCTCTGCATCCCTCTCTTGAGCCTCTGCATCCCTCTCTTCAGCCTCTGCATCCCTCTCTTGAGCCTGTGCATCCCTCTCTTGAGCCTCTGCATCCCTCTCTCGAGCCTCTGCATCCCTCTCTTAAGCCTCTGCATCCCTCTTTTCAGCCTCTGCATCCCTCTCTTGAGCCTCTGCATCCCTCTCTTGAGCCGCTGCATCCTTCTCTTGAGCCTCTGCATCACTCTCTTGAGCCTCTGAGTTACACTCTTGAGCCTCTGCATCACTCTCTTGAGCCCCTGCATCACTCTCTTGAGCCTCTACATCGCCCTTTTAAGCATCTGCATCCCTCTTTTGAGCCTTTGCATCACTTCCTAAACCTTTGCATTCCTCTCATGAGCCTCTGCATCCCTCTCTTGAACTCCTGCATCCCTCTCATGAGCCTCTGCATCCCTCTCTTGAGCCTTTGTATCACTCTCTTAAGCCTCTGCATCCCTCTCTTGATCCCCTGCATCCCTCTCATGAGCCACTGCATCGCTCTCTTGAGCCTCTGCATCCCTCTCTTAAGCCTCTGCATCACTCTCTTGAGCCTCTGCATCACTCTCTTAAGCCTCTGCATCACTCTCTTGAGTATCTGCATCACTCTCTTGAGCCTCTGCATCCCTCTCGTAAGCCTCTGCATCACTCTCTTGAGCCTCTGCATCAGTCTCTTAAGCCTCTGCATCACTCTCTTGAGCCTCTGCATCGCTCTCTTGAGCCTCTGCATCCCTCTCTTAAGCCTCTGCATCACTCTCTTGAGCCTTTGCATCACTCTCTTGAGCCTCTGCATCACTCGCTTGAGCCTCTGCATCACTCTCTTGAACCTCGGTATCCCTCTCATAAGCCTAAGCATCACTCTCTTGACCCTCTGCATCACTCTCTTGAGCCTCTGCATCACTCTCTTGAGCCTCTGCATCCCTCTCCTAAGCCTTTGCAACACTCTCTTCAGCCTTTGCATCACTCTCTTAAGCCTCTGCTTCCCTCTCTTGATCCTCTGCATCACTCTCTTGAGCCTCTGCTTCCCTCTCTTGATCCTCTGCTTCACTCTCGTAAGCCTCGGCATCACTCTCTTGAGCCTCTGCATAACTCTTTTTAGCATCTGCATCACTCCCTTGAGCCTCTGCATCTCTCTCTTGGGCCTCTGCAACACTCTCTTCAGCCTCTGCATCCCTCTCTTGAGCCCCTGCATCCCTCTCTTAAGCCTCTGCATCATTCTCTTGAGCCTCTGCATCCCTCTCTTAAGCCTCTGCATCCATCTTTTGATTCTCTGCATCACTCTCGTGAGCCTCTGCATGATTCTCTTGAGCCACTGCATCCCTCTCTTAAGCCTCTACATCACTTTCTGGAGCCTCAGCATCCCTCTCTTGAGCCTCTGCAGCACTCTCTTGAGCCTCTTCATCATTCTCCTGAGCCTCTGAATCCCTCTCTCAATCCTCTGCATCCCTCTCTTAAGCCTCTGCATCACTCGCTTGAGCCTCTGCATCACTCTCTTGAGCCTCGGTATCCCTCTCATAAGCCTAAGCATCACTCTCTTGACCCTCTGCATCACTCTCTTGAGCCTCTGCATCACTCTCTTGAGCCTCTGCATCACTCTTTTGAGCCTCTGCATCACTCTCTTGAGCCCCTGCAACCCTCTCCTGAGCCTCTGCATCACTCTTGAGCCTCTGCATCACCCTTTTAAGCCTCTGCATCCCTCTTTTGAGCCTTTGCATCACTTTCTTAAACCTCTGCATCCCTCTCTTGAGCCTCTGCATCCCTCTCTTGAGCCCCTGCATCCCTCTCTTAAGCCTCTGCATCACTCTCTTAAGCCTCCGCATAACTCTAGTAAGCCTCTGCATCACTCTCTTAAGCCTCCGCATAACTCTAGTAAGCCTCTGCATCCCTCTCTTGAGCCTCTGCATCATTCTCTTGAGCCTCTGCATCCCTCTCTTGAGCCACTGCATCACTCTCTTCAGCCTCTGCATCCATCTCTTGAGCCTTTGAATCATTCTCTTAGGCCTCTGTATCACTCTCTTGAACCTCTGCATCACTCTCTTGAGCCTCTACATCCCTCTCTTGAGCCTTGGTATCCCTCTCATAAGCCTAAGCATCACTCTCTTGACCCTCTGCATCACTCTCTTGAGCCTCTGCATCACTCTCTTGAGCCTCTGCATCCCTCTCATAAGCCTTTGCAACACTCTCTTCAGCTTTTGCATCACTCTCTTGAGCCTCTGCTTCCCTCTTTTGATCCTCTGCATCACTCTCTTGAGCCTCTGCATCACTCTCTTGATCCTCTGCATCACTCTCTTGAGCCTCTACATCCCTCTCTTGAACTCCTGCATCCCTCTCGCGAGCCTCTGCATCCCTCTCTTAAGCCTTTGCATCACTCTCTTAAGCCTCTGCATCCCTCTCTTGAACCTCTGCATCACTCTCAAGAGCCTATGCATCCCTCTCTTGAGCCTCTGCAACACTCTTTACAGCCTATGCATCACTCGCTTAAGCCTCTGAATCACTCTCTTGAGCCTCTGAAACTCTCTTTTGAGCCTCTGCATCACTCTCTTGAGCCCCTGCAACCCTCTCCTGAGCCTCTGCATCACTCTTGAGCCTCTGCATCACCCTTTTAAGCCTCTGCATCCCTCTTTTGAGCCTTTGCATCACTTTCTTAAACCTCTGCATCCCTCTCTTGAGCCTCTGCATCCCTCTCTTGAACTCCAGCATCCTTCTGATGAGCCTCGGCATTCCTCTCTTGAGCCTTTGTATCACTCCCTTATGCCTCTGCATCCCTCTCTTGAGCCCCTGCATCCCTCTCTTAAGCCTCTGCATCACTCTCTTAAGCCTCCGCATAACTCTAGTAAGCCTCTGCATCACTCTCTTAAGCCTCCGCATAACTCTAGTAAGCCTCTGCATCCCTCTCTTGAGCCTCTGCATCATTCTCTTGAGCCTCTGCATCCCTCTCTTGAGCCACTGCATCACTCTCTTCAGCCTCTGCATCCATCTCTTGAGCCTTTGAATCATTCTCTTAGGCCTCTGTATCACTCTCTTGAACCTCTGCATCACTCTCTTGAGCCTCTACATCCCTCTCTTGAGCCTCTGCATCCCTCTCGTAAGCCTCTACATCACTCTCTGGAGCCTCTGCATCCCTCTCTTGAGTCTCTGCAGCACTCTATTGAGCCTCTGCATCATTCTCTTAAGTCTCTTCATCTCTCTCCTAAGCCTCTGCATCACTCTCTTGAGCATCTGCATCACTCTCATGAGCCTCTGCATCCCTCTCTTGAGCCTCTGCATTCTTCTCTTGAGCCTTTGCATCATTCTCTTATGCCTCTGCATCCCTCTCTTGATCCTCTGCATCACTCTCGTAAGCCTCTGCATCCCTCTTTTGATCCTCTGCATCACTCTCGTAAGCCTCTGCATCACTCTCGTAAGCCTCTGCATCACTCTCTTGAGCCTCTGCATAACTCTATTGAGTGTCTGCATCACTCTCTTGAGCCTCTGAATCCCTCTCATGAGCCTCTGCATCACTCTCTCCAGCCGTTGCGTCACTCTCTTGATCATCTGCATCACTCCCTTGATCCTCTGCATCACTCCCTTGATCCTCTGCATCACTCTCATGTGCCTCTGCGTCCCTCTCTTGAGCCTCTGCATCCCTCTCTTAAGCCTCTTCATCCCTCTCTTGAGCCTCTGCATCCCTCTCTTGAGCCTCTGAATTACACTCTTCAGCCTCTGCATCACTCTCTTGAGCCCCTGCATCACTCTCATGAGCCTCTGCATCCCTCTCTTGAGCCTCTGTATCACTCTCTTGAGCCTTTGTATCAATCTCTTAAGCCTCTTCATCCCTCTTTTGAGCCTCTGCATCACTCTCTTAAGCCTCTGCATCACTCTCTTGTGCATCTGCATCACTCTCTTGAGCCTCTGCATCCCTCTCGTAAGCCTCTGCATCCCTCTCTTGAGCCTTTGAATCACTCTCTTAAGCCTCTGCATCCTTCTCTTGAGCCTGTGCATCGCTCTCTTGAGCCTCTGCATCGCTCTCTTGAGCCTCTGCATCCCTCTCTTAAGCCTCTGCATCACTCTCTTGAGGCTCTGCATCACTCTCTTAAGCCTCTGCTTTACTCTCTTGAGCATCTGCATCATTCTCTTGAGCCTCTGCATCCCTCTCTTGAGCCACTGCATCACTCTCTTCAGCCTCTGCATCCATCTCTTGAGCCTTTGAATCATTCTCTTAGGCCTCTGTATCACTCTCTTGAACCTCTGCATCACTCTCTTGAGCCTCTACATCCCTCTCTTGAGCCTTGGTATCCCTCTCATAAGCCTAAGCATCACTCTCTTGACCCTCTGCATCACTCTCTTGAGCCTCTGCATCCCTCTCATAAGCCTTTGCAACACTCTCTTCAGCTTTTGCATCACTCTCTTAAGCCCCTGCTTCCCTCTTTTGATCCTCTGCATCACTCTCTTGAGCCTCTGCATCACTCTCTTGATCCTCTGCATCACTCTCTTGAGCCTCTACATCCCTCTCTTGAACTCCTGCATCCCTCTCGCGAGCCTCTGCATCCCTCTCTTAAGCCTTTGCATCACTCTCTTAAGCCTCTGCATCCCTCTCTTGAACCTCTGCATCACTCTCAAGAGCCTATGCATCCCTCTCTTGAGCCTCTGCAACACTCTTTACAGCCTATGCATCACTCGCTTAAGCCTCTGAATCACTCTCTTGAGCCTCTGAAACTCTCTTTTGAGCCTCTGCATCACTCTCTTGAGCCCCTGCAACCCTCTCCTGAGCCTCTGCATCACTCTTGAGCCTCTGCATCACCCTTTTAAGCCTCTGCATCCCTCTTTTGAGCCTTTGCATCACTTTCTTAAACCTCTGCATCCCTCTCTTGAGCCTCTGCATCCCTCTCTTGAACTCCAGCATCCTTCTGATGAGCCTCGGCATTCCTCTCTTGAGCCTTTGTATCACTCCCTTATGCCTCTGCATCCCTCTCTTGAGCCCCTGCATCCCTCTCTTAAGCCTCTGCATCACTCTCTTAAGCCTCCGCATAACTCTAGTAAGCCTCTGCATCACTCTCTTAAGCCTCCGCATAACTCTAGTAAGCCTCTGCATCCCTCTCTTGAGCCTCTGCATCATTCTCTTGAGCCTCTGCATCCCTCTCTTGAGCCACTGCATCACTCTCTTCAGCCTCTGCATCCATCTCTTGAGCCTTTGAATCATTCTCTTAGGCCTCTGTATCACTCTCTTGAACCTCTGCATCACTCTCTTGAGCCTCTACATCCCTCTCTTGAGCCTCTGCATCCCTCTCGTAAGCCTCTACATCACTCTCTGGAGCCTCTGCATCCCTCTCTTGAGTCTCTGCAGCACTCTATTGAGCCTCTGCATCATTCTCTTAAGTCTCTTCATCTCTCTCCTAAGCCTCTGCATCACTCTCTTGAGCATCTGCATCACTCTCATGAGCCTCTGCATCCCTCTCTTGAGCCTCTGCATTCTTCTCTTGAGCCTTTGCATCATTCTCTTATGCCTCTGCATCCCTCTCTTGATCCTCTGCATCACTCTCGTAAGCCTCTGCATCCCTCTTTTGATCCTCTGCATCACTCTCGTAAGCCTCTGCATCACTCTCGTAAGCCTCTGCATCACTCTCTTGAGCCTCTGCATAACTCTATTGAGTGTCTGCATCACTCTCTTGAGCCTCTGAATCCCTCTCATGAGCCTCTGCATCACTCTCTCCAGCCGTTGCGTCACTCTCTTGATCATCTGCATCACTCCCTTGATCCTCTGCATCACTCCCTTGATCCTCTGCATCACTCTCATGTGCCTCTGCGTCCCTCTCTTGAGCCTCTGCATCCCTCTCTTAAGCCTCTTCATCCCTCTCTTGAGCCTCTGCATCCCTCTCTTGAGCCTCTGAATTACACTCTTCAGCCTCTGCATCACTCTCTTGAGCCCCTGCATCACTCTCATGAGCCTCTGCATCCCTCTCTTGAGCCTCTGTATCACTCTCTTGAGCCTTTGTATCAATCTCTTAAGCCTCTTCATCCCTCTTTTGAGCCTCTGCATCACTCTCTTAAGCCTCTGCATCACTCTCTTGTGCATCTGCATCACTCTCTTGAGCCTCTGCATCCCTCTCGTAAGCCTCTGCATCCCTCTCTTGAGCCTTTGAATCACTCTCTTAAGCCTCTGCATCCTTCTCTTGAGCCTGTGCATCGCTCTCTTGAGCCTCTGCATCGCTCTCTTGAGCCTCTGCATCCCTCTCTTAAGCCTCTGCATCACTCTCTTGAGGCTCTGCATCACTCTCTTAAGCCTCTGCTTTACTCTCTTGAGCATCTGCATCACTCTCTTGAGCCTCTGCATCCCTCTCGTAAGCCTCTGCATCACTCTCTTGAGCCTCTGCATTACTCTCTTGAGCCTCTGCATCACTCTCTTGAGCCTCTGCATCACTCGCTTGAGCCTCTGCATCACTCTCTTGAGCCTCCGCATCCCTCTCGTAAGCTTCTGCATCACTCTCTTGAGCCTCTGCATCACTCACTTGGGCCTCTGCATCACTCTCTTGAGCCTCAGCATCCCTTTCATAAGCCTCTGCATCACTCTCTTGATCCTCTGCATCACTCTCTTGAGCCTCTGCTTCCCTCTCTTGATCCTCTGCATCACTCTCGTAAGCCTCGGCATCACTCTCTTGAGCCTCTGCATAACTCTTTTTAGCCTCTGCATCACTCTCATGAGCCTCTCCATCTCTCTCTTGAGCCTCTGCAACACTCTCTTCAGCCTCTGCATCTCTCTCTTAAGCCACTACATCACTCTCTTCGCCCTCTGCATCACTCTCTTAAGCCTCTGCTTCCCTCTCTTGATCCTCTGCATCACTCTCTTGAGCCTCTGCATCACTCTCTTAAGCCTTTGCAACACTCTCTTCAGCCTTTGCATCACTCTTTTAAGCCTCTGCTTCCCTCTCGTGATCCTCTGCATCACTCTCTTGAGCCTCTGCATCACTCTCTTGATCCTCTGCATCACTCTCTTGAGCCTCTGCTTCCCTCTCTTGATCCTCTGCATCACTCTCGTAAGCCTCGGCATCACTCTCTTGGGCCTCTGCATAACTCTTTTTAGCCTCTGCATCACTCTCTTGAGCCTCTCCATCTCTCTCTTGAGCCTCTGCAACACTCTCTTTAGCCTCTGCATCACTCTCTAAAGCCTCTGCATCACTCGCTTCGGCATCTGCATCACTCTCTTAAGCCTCTGCTTCCCTCTCTTGATCCTCTGCATCACTCTCTTGATCCTCTGCATCACTCTCTTGATCCTCTGCATCACTCTCTTGAGCATCTGCATCACTCTCTTGAGCCTCTGCACCACTCTCTTGAGCCTCTGCATCATTCTCTTGAGCCTCTTCATCCCTCTCATGAGCCTCTGCAACACTCTCTTCAGCCTCGGCATCACTCTCTTAAACTTCTGAATCACTCTCTTGAGCCTCTTAATTACTCTTTTGAGCCTCTGCATCACTCTCTTGAGGTTCTGCATCACTGTCTTGAGCCTCTGCATCACTCTGTTAAGCCTCTGCAACACTCTCTTGAACCTCTGCATCCCTCTCGTGAGCCTCTGCATCCCTCTCTTGAGCCTTTGCATCACTCTCCTAAGCCTCTGCATCCCTCTCTTGAGCCTCTGCATCCCTCTCTTCAGCCTCTGCATCCCTCTCTTGAGCCTCTGCATCCCTCTCTTGAGCCTCTGCATCCCTCTCTTGAGCCTCTGCATCCCTCTCTTGAGCCTCTGCATCCCTCTCTTAAGCCTCTGCATCCCTCTTTTCAGCCTCTGCATCCCTCTCTTGAGCCTCTGCATCCCTCTCTTGAGCCGCTGCATCCTTCTCTTAAGCCTCTGCATCCCTCTCTTCAGCCTCTGCATCACTCTCTTGAGCCTCTGAGTTACACTCTTGAGCCTCTGCATCACTCTCTTGAGCCCCTGCATCACTCTCTTGAGCCTCTGCATCACCCTTTTAAGCATCTGCATCCCTCATTTGAGCCTTTGCATCACTTTCTTAAACCTCTGCATTCCTCTCATGAGCCTCTGCATCCCTCTCTTGAACTCCTGCATCCCTCTCATGAGCCTCTGCATCCCTCTCTTGAGCCTTTGTATCACTCTCTTAAGCCTCTGCATCCCTCTCTTGAGCCCCTGCATCCCTCTCATGAGCCACTGCATCACTCTCTTAAGCCTCTGCATCACTCTCTTGAGTATCTGCATCACTCTTGTGCTTCTGCATCCCTCTCGTAAGCCTCTGCATCACTCTCTTGAGCCTCTGAATCACTCTCCTGAGCCTCTGCATCACTCTCTTAAGCCTCTGCATCACTCTCTTGAGTATCTGCATCACTCTTGCGCCTCTGCATCCCTCTTGTAAGCCTCTGCATCACTCTCTTGAGCCTCTGCATCACTCTCTTAAGCCTCTGCATCACGCTCTTGAGCCTCTGCATCGCTCTCTTGAGCCTCTGCATCCCTCTCTTAAGCCTCTGCATCACTCTCTTGAGCCTCTGCATCACTCTCTTGAGCCTCTGGATCACTCGCTTGAGCCTCTGCATCACTCTCTTGAGCCTCGGTATCCCTCTCATAAGCCTAAGCATCACTCTCTTGACCCTCTGCATCACTCTCTTGAGCATCTGCATCACTCTCTTGAGCCTCTGCATCCCTCTCTTGAGCCTCTGCATCACTCTCTTGAGCCTCTGCATCTCTCTTGGGCCTCTGCAACACTCTCTTCAGCCTCTGCATCCCTCTCTTGAGCCCCTGCATCCCTCTCTTAAGCCTCTGCATCATTCTCTTCGGCCTCTGCATCCCTCTCTTAAGCCTCTGCATCCATCTTTTGATTCTCTGCATCACTCTCGTGAGCCTCTGCATGATTCTCTTGAGCCACTACATCCCTCTCTTAAGCCTCTACATCACTCTCTGGAGCCTCAGCATCCCTCTCTTGAGCCTCTGCAGCACTCTCTTGAGCCTCTTCATCATTCTCCTGAGCCTCTGAATCCCTCTCTCAATCCTCTGCATCCCTCTCTTAAGCCTCTGCATCACTCTCTTGAGCCTCTACATCCCTCTCTTGAACTCCTGCATCCCTCTCGCGAGCCTCTGCATCCCTCTCTTAAGCCTTTGCATCACTCTCTTAAGCCTCTGCATCCCTCTCTTGAGCCTCTGCATCACTCTCAAGAGCCTATGCATCCCTCTCTTGAGCCTCTGCAACACTCTTTACAGCCTCTGCATCACTCGCTTAAGCCTCTGAATCACTCTCTTGAGCCTCTGAACCCCTCTTTTGAGCCTCTGCATCACTCTCTTGAGCCCCTGCAACCCTCTACTGAGCCTCTGCATCCCTCTCTTGAGCCTCTGCATCACTCTCAAGAGCCTATGCATCCCTCTCTTGAGCCTCTGCAACACTCTTTACAGCCTTTGTATCACTCCCTTATGCCTCTGCATCCCTCTCTTGAGCCCCTGCATCCCTCTCTTAAGCCTCTGCATCACTCTCTTAAGCCTCCGCATAACTCTAGTAAGCCTCTGCATCATTCTCTTGAGCCTCTGCATCCCTCTCTTGAGCCACTGCATCCCTCTCTTGAGCCACTGCATCACTCTCTTCAGCCTCTGCATCCATCTCTTGAGGCTTTGCATCATTCTCTTAGGCCTCTGTATCACTCTCTTGATCCTCTGCATCACTCTCTTGAGCCTCTACATCCCTCTCTTGAGCCTCTGCATCCCTCTCGTAAGCCTCTACATCATTCTCTTGAGCCTCTGCATCACTCTCTTGAGCCTCTCCGTCACTCTCTTAAGCCTCTGCATCTCTCTCTTCAACCTCCGCATCACTCTCTGGAGCCTCAGCATCCCTCTCTTGAGCCTCTGCAGCACTCTATTGAGCCTCTGCATCATTCTTTTAAGTCTCTGCATCTCTCTCCTAATCCTCTGCATCACTCTCTTGAGCATCTGCATCACTCTCTTGAACTCCTGCATCCCTCTCTTGAGCCTCTGCATTCTTCTCTTGAGCCTTTGCATCATTCTCTTATGCCTCTGCATCCCTCTCTTGATCCTCTGCATCACTCTCGTAAGCCTCTGCATCCCTCTTTTGATCCTCTGCATCACTCTCGTAAGCCTCTGCATCACTCTCTTGAGCCTCTGCATAACTGTTGAGTGTCTGCATCACTCTCTTGAGCCTCTGAATCCCTCTCATGAGCCTCTGCATCACTCTCTCGAGCCGTTGCATCACTCTCTTGATCCTCTGCATCACTCCCTTGATCCTCTGCATCACTCTCATGTGCCTCTGCATCACACTCTAGATCCTCTGCATCCTTCTCTTGAGCCTCTGCATCCCTCTCTTAAGCCTCTTCATCCCTCTCTTGAGCCTCTGCATCCCTCTCTTGAGCCTCTGAATTACACTCTTCAGCCTCTGCATCACTCTCTTGAGCCCCTGCATCACTCTCTTGAGCCTCTGCATCACCCTTTTAAAGCTCTGCATCCCTCTTTTGAGCCTTTGCATCACTTTCTTAAACCTCTGCATTCCTCTCTTGAGCCACTGCATCCCTCTCTTGAACTCCTGCATCCCTCTCATGAGCCTCTGCATCCCTCTCTTGAGCCTTTGAATCACTCTCTCAAGCCTCTGCATCCCTCTCTTGAGCCCCTGCATCCCTCTCTTGAGGCTCTGCATCGCTCTCTTGAGCCTCTGCATCCCTCTCTTAAGCCTCTGCATCACTCTCTTGAGGCTCTGCATCACTCTCTTAAGCCTCTGCATTACTCTCTTGAGCATCTGCATCACTCTCTTGAGCCTCTGCATCCCTCTCGTAAGCCTCTGCATCACTCTCTTGAGCCTCTGCATCACTCTCTTGAGCCTCTGCATCACTCTCTTCAGCCTCTGCATCACTCGCTTGAGCTCTGCATCACTCTCTTGAGCTTCGGCATCCCTCTCGTAAGCCTCTGCATCACTCTCTTGAGCCTCTGCATCACTCTCTTCAGCCTCTGCATCACTCGCTTGAGCCTCTGCATCACTCTCTTGAGCCTCAGCATCCCTTTCATAAGCCTCTGCATCACTCTCTTGAGCCTCTGCATCACTCTCTTGAGCCTCTGCATCACTCTCTTGAGCCACTGCATCACTCTCCTAAGCCTTTGCATCACTCTCTTAAGTAACAGGGGCATCAGAATGATAGAAACTCTGCTGATTTCCGTTTGTTCCATCGCCGGGGGATCGAATGAGCTACGATTACGAGTCGAGAGCGACGTCCACTCAGCTATAAAGCCCCCTAGTTTGTGAATTGGTGCAAAAGATAATTTGGGAGAGGTTAAGGGAAAGGAATGGTGTTTGGTGGCTTTGAAAGCTTTGGATGGGAGGGGGGTTGGCAGTTATGAATTAAAATTGTTAATTATTTAAGATAGGATATATATGCAAAAGACGTTGGGAGATAAAGTAAGAAAAGTGTTTCTGACTGAGGTTAGGTACTGTGTGATTGACTTGTATGTTAGGAAAAGGAACACTTATTAGAAACTAAAATGATATTTTGAAACGTTTCTTAGCAAACAGTTGCAAATTATTGTTTGAAAAGCTTATGGTTCCCCTTCCCTACACAAACACACGTGAGCAGCACAATTAGTCCACAGGATTCAGAGAGAGTGAGAGTGAACAGCGAAATAGTAACAAAAAATGTGACAATGAGGGGAAACTACTATGTCATTCAAACGTATAAATGTTAACCATATAAATTAGAGTAACACTAATCGCGCGCACGCACGCACACGTACATATGTCAATCAATTTACATAAATACACATTCACTAATGTGTACCTTTAAAATGGACACATACAGATAATTACCGTACACATGTCAGTTCAATTACAGGTACACATACACACACACACACACACACACACACACACACACACACATAGCTTCACGTGTCTGTCGGTCTTGACAATAGTACACATGGATACGCACACAAAACAGTCCATTATCAATTAATATGTGTGTGTGTGTATTTATTTTCTCCTTGTATTTACTATATGTATCTGCAGAATCGAGTTATTAGCTCTTGGACCCCGCCTATCAAATATATGTATTTTTCCTTTTTTTATATCTACTACTACATCTATTTCTCTCTAACACACACACACATATACCACCTATATTGGCATATGAATGGGTACTTATATGGGCATTTATGGTACTTATAAGGGCATATGTATGGTAGTTATAATTAAGGGTATATGTATGATAGTTATATGGGCATATGTATGCGGTGAGGTGAGGTGAGGTGAGGTAACTGTTGTGGGATGGAGGCGGCATGGCGTGGTGGTGGGGGGGGGGGGGGGGGGGGTGTCGGGTGTCGCTGGCTAGAAGAATTAGTGTTGAATATTTGGAGATAGAGTATATAAGGCGGGTTATTTTTGTTTTATAGTAGAGGGGAGGGAGGGGTTTATGCACAATGTGTGGGTTGTTATGTGGTGGTGGGGCAGTGTGTAGGGAGTGGGCGGCGGTTGGTGGGTGGGAGTGGGTGGGGTTTTTGATTGTGCATTTGA
>NW_025567022.1:0-10119 GCF_020424385.1 Procambarus clarkii | reverse complement strand
CACGCACCCACCTGGTCTCTTTCACTCCAAGGCCCGCCACGCACCCACCTGGTCTCTTTCACTCCAAGGCCCGCCACGCACCCACCTGGTCTCTTTCACTCCAAGGCCCGCCACGCACCCACCTGGTCTCTTTCACTCCAAGGCCCGCCACGCACCCACCTGGTCTCTTTCACTCCAAGGCCCGCCACGCACCCACCTGGTCTCTTTCACTCCAAGGCCCGCCACGCACCCACCTCTTTCACTCCAAGGCCCGCCACGCACCCACCTGGTCTCTTTCACTCCAAGGCCCGCCACGCACCCACCTGGTCTCTTTCACTCCAAGGCCCGCCACGCACCCACCTGGTCTCTTTCACTCCAAGGCCCGCCACGCACCCACCTGGTCTCTTTCACTCCAAGGCCCGCCACGCACCCACCTGGTCTCTTTCACTCCAAGGCCCGCCACGCACCCACCTGGTCTCTTTCACTCCAAGGCCCGCCACGCACCCACCTGGTCTCTTTCACTCCAAGGCCCGCCACGCACCCACCTGGTCTCTTTCACTCCAAGGCCCGCCACGCACCCACCTGGTCTCTTTCACTCCAAGGCCCGCCACGCACCCACCTGGTCTCTTTCACTCCAAGGCCCGCCACGCACCCACCTGGTCTCTTTCACTCCAAGGCCCGCCACGCACCCACCTGGTCTCTTTCACTCCAAGGCCCGCCACGCACCCACCTGGTCTCTTTCACTCCAAGGCCCGCCACGCACCCACCTGGTCTCTTTCACTCCAAGGCCCGCCACGCACCCACCTGGTCTCTTTCACTCCAAGGCCCGCCACGCACCCACCTGGTCTCTTTCACTCCAAGGCCCGCCACGCACCCACCTGGTCTCTTTCACTCCAAGGCCCGCCACGCACCCACCTGGTCTCTTTCACTCCAAGGCCCGCCACGCACCCACCTGGTCTCTTTCACTCCAAGGCCCGCCACGCACCCACCTGGTCTCTTTCACTCCAAGGCCCGCCACGCACCCACCTGGTCTCTTTCACTCCAAGGCCCGCCACGCACCCACCTGGTCTCTTTCACTCCAAGGCCCGCCACGCACCCACCTGGTCTCTTTCACTCCAAGGCCCGCCACGCACCCACCTGGTCTCTTTCACTCCAAGGCCCGCCACGCACCCACCTGGTCTCTTTCACTCCAAGGCCCGCCACGCACCCACCTGGTCTCTTTCACTCCAAGGCCCGCCACGCACCCACCTGGTCTCTTTCACTCCAAGGCCCGCCACGCACCCACCTGGTCTCTTTCACTCCAAGGCCCGCCACGCACCCACCTGGTCTCTTTCACTCCAAGGCCCGCCACGCACCCACCGGGTCTCTTTCACTCCAAGGCCCGCCACGCACCCACCTCTCTTTCACTCCAAGGCCCGCCACGCACCCACCTGGTCTCTTTCACTCCAAGGCCCGCCACGCACCCACCTGGTCTCTTTCACTCCAAGGCCCGCCACGCACCCACCGGGTCTCTTTCACTCCAAGGCCCGCCACGCACCCACCCGGTCTCTTTCACTCCAAGGCCCGCCACGCACCCACCTGGTCTCTTTCACTCCAAGGCCCGCCACGCACCCACCCGCTCTCTTTCACTCCAAGGCCCGCCACGCACCCACCTGGTCTCTTTCACTCCAAGGCCCGCCACGCACCCTCCAAGGCCCGCCACGCACCCTCCAAGGCCCGCCACGCACCCTCCAAGGCCCGCCACGCACCCACCTGCGTACCTGGAGTATTATACTAAGTCTTATGCTTGTATTACTTTCCCTTGTGTCACACAGGCTGGCATTTTTCTTAGTACATTACCTTCGGTATCTTCTATGTTGTGATCATGTCCCCCTCTGTTCGTTGTCTTCACCTGGGTTATTTTAGTGCCACTAACCTATCCTCTTAGTTCTGGCACTACTCTTCTTGCAAACTTTCAATTTTCATTCGATTTTGATTTCATGGTTCAAAGAGTTTGGAATTCATGTAATTTTCCATGAATTCAAGGAAAAATAGTACTTATTTAGGTTTTAAACGACGTTCGAATGTACTCAGCTTCCCACACATGCCGCTGATGTTACCCGGTTTGTGTGCATCTCGTGATAATTGGGGATTTATATCCAATCCCAAATTGTCTTGAAAATTCCGGTAGATACCTTTCCTTTATGGCGTGAATTTTATTATTCGAGAATAATAAAAAGTCCACGGGTTAGTGGACCACCGTACCAGCTCCTACGATGAACACACACACGCACACACGCTCACTTCAGACCCCAACTTGCATTGGTCGGTACAGCGACGCCCTCGCGCCCTCGCTTGCTGCAGGGTCGGCGTTCGATCTCCTATGGTACAAGTGGATGTGCACCTCACTCTGTCCTGATTCACCAGGTCCTTGTCCTCGTAGCCCTTCCCAGTAGTCCGTAGTCCTCGCCGCCTGCTACTCACAGTTACTTCACAACCTCACTGGGGATAATTTACCTCTCAACTCCTTATCGTAAGTTCTTATCTATTATCTGTGATCTCTGGCAACAAAGAGCGCCGCTATCACATTTGCAGGTTTTTAATTTAATTACGACGAGTGATTGACACACGTCTTAATGTTTATGCTCTGTTAGAACTCCTTGCTTTTGGTTAGGCTTGGCTAGGATAGGCTAGGCTAGGGTAGGCTAGGGTAGGCTAGGCTTGGCTTGGCTAGGCTAGGCTTGGCTAGGCTAGGCTAGGCTAGGCTAGGCTTGGCTTGGCTTGGCTAGGCTAGGCTAGGCTAGGCTAGGTTTGGTTAAACCTAGTAAGCAGTCTTAAGTACAGTCGACGCCGCCAAATGGTCCCGGGTTCAATTCCCGGACAGGGGCTTCAGTTCACCGAGCAGTAAATATGTAACCTGGTACTTAGTCAACTATTACTGTTTGCATCCTGTGGAAGATCAGGAGTTGGCCCTATGGGAACCTCGAACACGTTAACAGGCTTCCTGTCCCCCCCACGACAATGGGAAACGGCATGCCCCTCGTAGTCACTGACAGGTAAGTACACAACCCCCGCTAACCGTACGAACCTGTCATTTCGCTGAGGCGAAATGAGAATTGATTTACATTGAGCTACGTCTTATGACTCTAGATAAAGCAGGAAACCTGGTTATGTGGCGAGTGCTGGGTTTAGGTGACTGGAAAGGGGGGAAGGGGGAGAGGAGGTGGAGGAGTCGGTCAGGGGAGGTGACTGGGGCGGGTGACTGAGAGACGGGTGACAGAGACGGGTGACTGGGGGACGGGTGACTGGGGGACGGGTGACAGGGACGGGTGACACCACAGCCTCCACGGAGGGTGGTCAAGACAAGATCTGCCTGACAAACTTGGCTTGTAAGTCAGGCACGCTGTCTACTCAGCCACGGGACTCGACCCGCGGCCTTCAGTGTGCTGCTCTTGTTCCCAATCTGCCGAAGGTGCCATCAGGAGGGAAGAACAGAGGTAAGGGTGGACGCCCCCCCCCTGCCAGCTCTAACTACCCCCCCCTCCCCCCGCCCTAACCAGCCACTTAACCTTGAGGTCACTGCCCCTGGGAACAGTTACGAGGACCAATAACACACTTGAGGGAAAAGATGAAGTAATGGAATTTGTGGAGAGTAACGAAGCGGCAAGAGAGTTTCTCCTCCTGTGAGCGGTTCCCCGAGCACCCGGCGCCACCTGCCTCACTCCTCTGATTAAGGTGTTGTGACTCAAATGTCTAGTTATGGCTCTCAAACTATGAGGCTGGCGGAAGCATTTATGGGTGAAGTGAATGAATGGGCTGAGTATATGAAGGTTGTATGAGTCCGGTGGAGACAATGTTGGGACGCCAGGACATGTCGAGTCCTGTAAGACCTGCCACAGTTGTGAGAACCTGACTGTATGCAGGCGAGGAGTCACAATAACGCGGCTAAAGTATGATGACTAGACCACACACACTAGAGTGTGAAGGGACGACGACGTTTCGGTCCGTCCTGGACCATTCTCAAGTCGATTGTGAATGGTCCGTCATTCTCAAGTCACAATCGACTTGAGAATGGTCCAGGACGGACCGAAACGTCGTCGTCGTCCCTTCACCTTCTAGTGTGTGGTCTGGTCATCGAGATGACTAACTTGCATGACTGTCTATCGGGCTCTGTCATATCTACACTTGAAACTGTGTATGGAATCAGCCTCCACCACATCACCCCCTAATGCATTCCATTTGTCAACCACTCTGACACTAAAAAAGTTCTTTCTAATATCTCTGTGGCTCATTTGGGCACTCAGTTTCCACCTGTGTCCCCTTGTGCGTGTTCCCCTTGTGTTAAATAGACTGTATCTACCCTATCAATTCCCTTCAGAATCTTGAATGTGGTGATCATGTCCCCCCTAACTCTTCTGTCTTCCAGCGAAGTGAGGTTTAATTCCCGTAGTCTCTCCTCGTAGCTCATACCTCTCAGCTCGGGTACTAGTCTGGTGGCAAACCTATGAACCTTTTCCAGTTTAGTCTTATCCTTGACTAGATATGGACTCCATGCTGGGGCTGCATACTCCAGGATTGGCCTGACATATGTGGTATACAAAGTTCTGAATGATTCTTTACACAAGTTTCTGAATGCCGTTCGTATGTTGGCCAGCCTGGCATATGCCGCTGATGTTATCCGCTTGGTATGTGCTGCAGGAGACAGGTCTGGCGTGATATCAACCCCCAAGTCTTTTTCCTTCTCTGACTCCTGAAGAATTTCCTCTCTCAGATGATACCTTGTATCTGGCCTCCTGCTCCCTACACCTATCTTCATTACATTACATTTGGTTGGGTTAAACTCTAACAACCATTTGTTCGACCATTCCTTCAGCTTGTCTAGGTCTTCTTGAAGCCTCAAACAGTCCTCTTCTGTTTTAATCCTTCTCATAATTTTAGCATCGTCCGCGAACATTGAGAGAAATGAATCGATACCCTCCGGGAGATCATTTACATATATCAGAAACAAGATAGGACCAAGTACAGAGCCCTGTGGGACTCCACTGGTGACTTCACGCCAATCGGAGGTCTCACCCCTCACCGTAACTCTCTGCTTCCTCTTGCTTAGATACTCCCTTATCCACTGGAGCACCTTACCAGCTACACCTGCCTGTCTCTCCAGCTTATGTACCAGCCTCTTATGCGGTACTGTGTCAAAGGCTTTCCGACAATCCAAGAAAATGCAGTCCGCCCAGCCCTCTCTTTCTTGCTTAATCTGTGTCACCTGATCGTAGAATTCTATCAAGCCTGTAAGGCAAGATTTACCCTCCCTGAACCCATGTTGGCGATTTGTCACGAAGTCCCTTCTCTCCAGATGTGTTACCAGGTTTTTTCTCACAATCTTCTCCATCACCTTGCACCTTGTGTGTGTGTGTGTGTGTGTGTGCCTGCAAGTTATCAGACGCTGAGGCACAATGGAGCTAGCCAGAGGAGGGATATCACAAAGTTGAGCAAAGAGAGAGACGCTGGTACAAGAATCGAGGAGCTTTCTGATCCGGTGTCCGTCACGGAGTGTTGGAGTGGCGTCGTGGACTGTCACACCAAGGCCACATTCCTCCTCCAACTGGTAACTGGCAGACAATACCTCTCATCGTAGCAGGCTGACCTGTACTCACCTAGTTGTGTTTGCGGGGGGTTGAGCTCTGGCTCTTTGGTCCTCTGTGTGAGTGACCTCTGGGGATTGGGTTTGTGTGCAGTGTGGTGGGGAAGTTGGTCAGTGGTAACTCATTAGGACACCAAACCATGTGGCAGGCTAATTGTAAATATGAAAAGATTAAGGCTGCATCCTGGGGAAGGCCTGGGGTAGGCCTGTGGTAGGCCTAGGGAGACGTTGTTAAGTCCAATATGCCTCCTGGCCTGGATTATGGTAAGTAAGTAAGTAATTATCAAAAGAAGGCACCAAACCGGGAAGGCTATGTAGCACCATCAAAGACGCAAAATAATCAGAGGGCGCTAAATATCACCAAGGATGCCAATACGAGAACAAAAACGCATAAGGCGAACGATATCAAAAGTATCCGAGTCACCAAGAATTCTATCGAGGGACAGGTGACCGCGAGGGGCGGTCGGAAAGCAAGACACACGCTCGTCCTGGAAGTCAGGACATTCAAGAAGGACATGCACGACCGTAAGAGGAACAATGCAACTAGGACAATAAGGAGCAGGGCGGCGCTCCATCAAGTGACCATGGGTTAAGCGAGTATGGCCAATACGCAACCTCGCCAGAGCTGTTTCCCACCGCCGGTTACGGTGGAAGGAGGACGGCCACGAGGAAACACAACATTTAAGAGTACGTAGCTTGTTACCAGTAACAGACAACCAAGAAGCCTGCCAACGGGTAAGAACTGAGGAATGGATAACTGGGTAAAAGTCGGAATACGGAATGCCTTTACGAGAGATGGGACAAGAGCGGACAGCTTCCTTAGCGGCAGCATCCGCACGCTCATTTAAAGACACACCAATATGGCTGGGAACCCAACAAAACTCAACCGACTTAAATTTACTGTGAACGAGAAACAGCCAATGCTGGATCTCGACAACTACTGGATGAACCGGATTAAAGCACCCGAGAGCCATGAGGGCACTACGAGAGTCAACAACAACCACAAAGGAAGACTGACAACGAGAAAGCAGGAGACGAAGAGCATAGAGAATAGCATAAAGTTCTGCTGTAAAGATGCTAGTCTCCGGAGGCAAGCGACACATATAAGTGCGATCAGGAAAAACAACAGAGTAGCCAACACCGTCCGCTGACTTAGACCCATCGGTGAAGACAGAAACGGAGCAGGGGTGAGAAGAAAAGTGCTCGAGGAAAAGGCGTTTTAGAACCGTAGGAGGGGTAAAAGCTTTAGTGATACGGGTCAAGGAAGTACAAAACTGCGGAAGAGGGACCCTCCACGGGGGCAAAGAAGGAACAACACGAGGAGAAACATCAGAAATACGAACGGAGAGAGAATCCTGTAGGCGAGATAACCGGACAGAAAGAGGGAGGTGGTGAAGAGGAACAGGAACCGCAGGAGGGGTAAAAGTTAAAGCACGACAGAGG
The DNA here is from genome assembly GCF_020424385.1 of Procambarus clarkii. Taxonomy (NCBI): domain Eukaryota; kingdom Metazoa; phylum Arthropoda; class Malacostraca; order Decapoda; family Cambaridae; genus Procambarus; species Procambarus clarkii. The sequence continues at coordinate 3,077 of NW_025567022.1, read as the reverse complement.
CGAGAGGAAGGATGTTGCAAGGACCGCGCAAGATAGCGAAGACAGTAGCGATCACGGCGGTCCTGGAGAGACAGGAAGCCAGTGTCAACATACAAGCTAAGGATGGGAGTCGAACGAAAGGCACCAGAACTGAGGCGCAACCCAGTATGGTGCAAAGCATCAAGACGGCGAAGAGTAGAAGGAGAAGCAGACGAGTAAGCAGGGCAACCATAATCGAGCTTAGACAGGACGAGAGAGGAATGTAAAGCAAGGAGAGTGCGCCTATCTGCCCCCCAAGAAGTATGGGACAAGACCCGAAGGAGGGTAAGGGCCTTAGAGCACTCAACACGGAGGTAAGAGATATGGGGAGACCAAGACAAACGAGTGTCAAGGAATAACCCCAAAAGCTTCGCGGAATCTTTGTATTCAAGGGGATGACCATAAAGCGACAAAGAGGGACGAAGAACAACCCGTTTCCGCGTAAAAGTCATGGCACAAGTCTTAGAAGTAGAGAACTTGAAGCCATGACCTGTGGCCCAAGACGACACGGCATCAATTGCAAGTTGAAGCCGGCGTTGAAGGAGAGGCGAATCATCACCCTGACAACAAAGGGTAAGATCATCGACATAGAGAGCGGAGAAGACACCAGAAGGAAGAGAGGAAAGAAGACCATTGAGGGCAACAAGAAAAAGAGTAGTGCTCAGAACACTACCCTGGGGCACACCTTCGTATTGCTGAAAAGAGGGAGAGAGAGCGGTACCAAGGCGCACCCGAAAGGAACGACGAGAGAGGAAGCTGCGGAGAAAGAGAGGGAGATGACCACGAAGGCCAAAAGAATGAAGTTGAGATAGGATATGATAACGCCAAGTGGTGTCGTAAGCCTTTTCTAGGTCAAAAAGGACGGCAACAACGGAGGTCTTCGCAGCAAAAGCAGTACGACTATAGACCTCCAAGTTCACCAGGACATCTGTCGTGCTGCGGCACTTGCGGAAACCAAATTGAGAAGGGGAGAGGAGGTGATGGTGTTCCAGGAACCACATCAGACGAACGTTAACCATACGTTCAAAGAGTTTGCAGACACAACTTGTGAGAGCAATAGGGCGAAAGTCCTTAGGGGAAGTACCCAGAGACCCCGGTTTGCGAACAGGGAGGACAACGGCATCGAGCCAGTCCGCAGGGACTGACGACGACTCCCAGATCCGATTATACAGACTCAGTAAATACTGAGACGTGCTCGGAGGGAGATGGCGAAGCATCTCATAATGAATACCATCGGAGCCCGCCGCCGTAGAACCGCAGAGGGCCAGGGCAGAACGAAGTTCAGAGAGAGAGAAGGGATCATTATAGGGAAGCTGAAGATGAGTGCAGAAATCTAAAGGACGAGACTCAAGGACAGGTTTACGAAGAAGGAAAGATTGGGGAAGATGAAGACCAGAGCTAACAGAAGAAAAATGGGAACCCAGTTCGGAAGCGACCTGCAACGGGTCCGCCACAAGAGTATCATGGAGGTGAAGGACCGGTGAAACATCGGGAACGAACTTACCCGCTATCTTGCGGATACGCTTCCAGATCTGGGCCAGAGGGGTCTCGGACGTAATTGTCGAGACATAAGATGCCCAACATTCACGTTTAGCCGTACGGATGGCCCTACGGGCCACCGCACTCGCTTTCCGAAAGAAAAGAAAAGAATCGGACGTCTGCCTACGGCGGTGCCTCTTCCAGGCTGCACGCTTACAGCGGACAGCCCGAGCACAGTCCGCATTCCACCAGGGAACGCACTTCCGTGGACCCCGAGAGGAAGAGCGAGGAATAGAGCGGAGGGCAGCGTTGAAGACAGTGTCATGAAAAAGGAGGAGAGCGCGAGAGAGAGGCAGAAGGGAGAGGTCAGGGAGAGCAGCACTGAGGGTAAATAGGGTCCAGTCTGCCTTAGCAAACTGCCACCTAGGGAAAGAGAGGGAAGGGCGAAAAGAGAAAAAGGAAACAAGGATGGGGAAATGATCACGTCCATGGAGGTCATCAAGAACCTGCCACGTGAAATCTAAGTAAAGAGAAGAAGAGCAGAGAGAAAGATCAAGACAAGAAAGGGTGCGAGTCCGAGAGTCCAAATGAGTGGGCTCACCAGAATTCAGAAGAGACAGGGAAGAAGAGAGGAGAAACGGCTCAAGGAGGCGACCCGGGTATTCGTCAGAACGTCACCCCAAAGAGAATGACGACAATTGAAGTCACCCAGCAGGAGCACAGGCTCCGGCAAGGAGTCCAGGAGGTGTTTCAAATCAGGAAGAGAGAGCGGGACACTCGGGGGGAGATAAATGGAACAAACTGTGTACCATTTCCCCACAAAGATACGAGCAGCAGAACAATGGAGAGGCGAAGGAAAAAGTAAAGGAACAAAGGGAACATCAGCCCGAATCAAAAGAGCAGAAGAATTAGAAGCCCCAGCAATGGCTGGGGGGGGGGGGAGAGAAAGGAATAGCCACGAAAACGACCAGGACGAGCACCAAGCATTGGCTCCTGGAGACAGACACAAAGGGGCGAAAACCGCGAAATCAGAAGTTGGAGTTCGAGGAAATTGGCGTAATAACCTCGAACGTTCCATTGAAGAATGGACAACGACGAGAAGAGAAAGGACAAAAACAGAGAACAAGGAAGAAACAAAGGCGAAAGAGCAACAGAGCACGTTAAAGAATATCAGGGTCAGGATCAGGGTCAGCAAAGTCAGGGTTAGGGGGCATGGGTAAACTGAGCAAAGACGGAGGGAAGGAAACGGGAGAACAGAGCAGAGGTGGGCGGGCAGGGTCTGGAGGAGGAGGAGGAAGAGGAGGAGGAGACAACGGAGAGGAGCCGTCAAGGACAGCAGCAGGAGGAGGGGGAGGAGAAAGAGGGGAGCGCACCCCAGCAAGAGCAGCAACCGAAAGGGAAGCAGGGGCCAAAGAAACCTCCATAGCAGGAACAGGGGGCGCAAGCACTGAAACGGGAGGGGAAGGAGCAACAGAGCCAGAAGGAGGAGCTGAGGAAGAAAGCGAAGCCTTCTTACCCGCCGGGGAAGAGGAAGGAGAGGAGCCAGGCTTACGCTTCTGACTTAAAGAGACCGGTGTCCC
>NW_025567021.1:20000-37409 GCF_020424385.1 Procambarus clarkii | reverse complement strand
AACAGAAGAAAAAGGTTGATAAAGTAACCCTAAAGAAAATAAGAACCTTATCTATTATCTTGAGTCTTTGGCGAAGTCCGTCTCTTCTGTGGGACCAGTCAAACACAGGTGTGGGGCCAGTCAAACACAGGTGTGGGGCCAGTCAAACACAAGTGTGGGACCAGTCAAACACAGGTGTGGGACCAGTCAAACACAGGTGTGGGACCAGTCAAACACAGGTGTGGGGCCAGTCAAACACAGGTGTGGGACCAGTCAAACACAGGTGTGGGGCCAGTCAAACACAGGTGTGGGGCCAGTCAAACACAGGTGTGGGACCAGTCAAACACAGGTGTGGGACCAGTCAAACACAGGTGTGGGGCCAGTCAAACACAGGTGTGGGACCAGTCAAACACAGGTGTGGGGCCAGTCAAACACAGGTGTGGGACCAGTCAAACACAGGTGTGGGGCCAGTCAAACACAGGTGTGGGACCAGTCAAACACAGGTGTGGGGCCAGTCAAACACAGGTGTGGGACCAGTCAAACACAGGTGTGGGACCAGTCAAACACAGGTGTGGGACCAGTCAAACACAGGTGTGGGACCAGTCAAACACAGGTGTGGGACCAGTCAAACACAGGTGTGGGACCAGTCAAACACAGGTGTGGGACCAGTCAAACACAGGTGTGGGGCCAATCAAACACAGGTGTGGGACCAGTCAAACACAGGTGTGGGGCCAGTCAAACACAAGTGTGGGCCAGTCAAACACAAGTGTGGGGCCAGTCAAACACATGTGTGGGGCCAGTCAAACACAGGTGTGGGGCCAGTCAAACACAGGTGTGGGACCATTCAAACACAGGTGTGGAGCCAGTCAAACACAGGTGTGGGACCAGTCAAACACAGGTGTGGGGCCAGTCAAATACATGTGTGGGGCCAGTCAAACACATGTGTGGGACCAGTCAAACACAGGTGTGGGACCAGTCAAACACATGTGTGGAACCAGTCAAACACATGTGTGGTGTTTGGAAATCATAGTTTAGAGATTACAGGGGTGCTGAGATCACGTGCTATCACCTGTGTACTTAGAAAACAAGTGTGCTAAGATAACAGGTGTACTAAGATAACTGGTGTACTAAGATAACAGGTGTCCCAAGATTACAGAATTTCTTAAATTAAAGTAGCATTATAAACACAGAAATGCTGACAATAACGTAAAAGATTGTGATATCTCTTGACTATTTCCTTTGGGTTATCATCTCAGATTAGGGTAAGTTAGGACTAGTACTGGTGTTCCTAAGGGGAAACTGTAGGGTAGGAGCTCCTACCCTTACATCAGCTCATCTTAAGCCTAACCCTAGAAGCTGACATATTTATTGAGTTTATCATTAGTTATTCATTAGGACTAAATGTTATTCCGTTATCAGTTACATGTTAGTTATTGGATGAATCTGAAGAGTCCGTAATCATCTCAAGATAACCTCAAGATAGCATAGACTTGAGCTAATGACTGATCACTTAATAGTCTTACTTATTAGCTGTTACTTACTATTACTTATTAGCTGTAAGATGAAGTTTAAGACGCCAAGTGCTTGAAACTATGCGAGTAGTGGATATACGAGTGGATATACCCCCTTCTAGGTGGATATATCCCCTTCTAGGTGGATATATCCGTCCAAGGGCACCTGTCATGCCCAATGCGGTTAGATAGGTCGTCTTGAAGCAGTTCAGTGACTGGTGCCACTCTGTAGGAGAGATTTAACAACAGATCAACAACAGGATAATCTCTCCTAAAGCCACGTTGTCAATCTAATATTAAACCCATGATGGTCAAACGTGTTTTTCTCGTTCAATCTTTCTCTTTCTCCCTCCTCTCTCTATTTTTTTCTCCCATTTCTCTTTCTCCTGCTCCTCGTTTTTGCTGTCTATCTTCCTCTCCTCTGTTTTGTTCCTCTCCTCTCAACCGTCAATCAACAGGTGTGTGTGTGTGTGTGTGTGTGTGTGTGTGTGTGTGTGTGTGTGTGTGTGTGTGTGTGTGTGTGTGTGTGTGTGTGTGTGTGTGTGTGTGTGTGATCGTGCGATCGGTGTGTGGGTCTTCTCTAAATTCCGCTATCCGGCAGGTGGCCGCTATCCGGCAGGTGGTCCCTATCCGGAAGGTGGTCCCTATCCGGCAGGTGGCCGCTATCCGGCAGGTGGCCGCTAGTGAGGACAATGGTCGCTTCCTGTTCGTCATTATCAAACAATACTCAATGACTTCATTAAATATTAATTACCCAAACATCAATTGTTTCTTTCCACAGTTGGATCAACCCAACAATGAACTGTCAATTAATACAATGTAATGTCCTTTACTAAACAAGCAGGTATTGTCTCCTAACACCTGCGTGATGCTCCGGTAGTCAGCGGGTGTTTGTTGTTCATTGTTAAAATGATCAAAACACCTGTAGCAATTAAGTCAGGTGAGGAAACGAGCCTATACTATAATGTTGTTTATATGTGACTTTGGTTTTCAAGTATATATGTTGCTGGGACTTCTGTGGTTCTTGAAATATGTTGTCTTGGCTTTGGCATTCCTAGAGAGGGCTTTTGGCACCTCTAGAGAGGGCCTTTGGCACCTCTAGAGAGGGCCTTTGGCACCCCTAGAGTAGGTCTTTGGCACCTCTAGAGAGGGTCTTTGGCACCCCTAGAGAGGGCCTTTATCACCCCTAGAGAAGGTCTTCCGTAAACCTGCCGCCCAGTTGGGTGGGTGTGGAGCACATGACTGTAAACCTGCCGCCCAGTTGGGTGGGTGTGGAGCACATGACTGTAAACCTGCCGTCCAGTTGGGTGGGTGTGGAGCACATGACTGTAAACCTGCCGCCCAGTTGGGTGGGTGTGGAGCACATGACTGTAAAGCTGCCGCCCAGTTGGGTGGGTGTGGAGCACATGACTGTAAACCTGCCGCCCAGTTGGGTGGGTGTGGAGCACATGACTGTAAAGCTGCCGCCCAGTTGGGTGGGTGTGCAGCACATGACTGTAAAGCTGCTGCCCAGTTGGGTGGGTGTGGAGCACATGACTGTAAAGCTGCCGCCCGGTTGGGTGGGTATGCCGCACATGACTGTAAACCTGCCGCCCAGTTGGGTGGGTATGCCGCACATGACTGTAAACCTGCCGCCCAGTTGGGTGGGTATGCCGCACATGACTGTAAACCTGCCGCCCAGTTGGGTGGGTGTGGAGCACATGACTGTAAACCTGCCGCCCAGTTGGGTGGGTGTGGAGTACATGACTGTAAAGCTGCCGCCCAGTTGGGTGGGTGTGCAGCACATGACTGTAAAGCTTCTGTAATTTCTTGTAGCATGAACAAGTCTCGTTCATCATTTTTTACATCAAATTATTAAAAATATTAATGCAACCTAATGCATGTCAAATGAACATTATTACGCTGCATTAAAAATAGTTTTTTAGGTTAAAATAGGTTTCTACATATATAAATTCATATTAATGTATATTAAAGTTCAATATATAGTTTGATCTATGTGAGATTGTCAGGTGTTTAGGTTCTGTTGGCAACTATATGTGTTTCAAGAACGTGAGTGAAGCATTTACAGTGTTGGGATTCGAACAGAAGTCGTCAGTGAAGCACCGTTCAAAAAGTGTTCGAACGTCATCAGTTGTGAATCGAGTGTAAACCATTTTTCATTCTAAAACTGAACTAGTCAAATGTATAACATGTAAACTCGATTAAGTAGACTGCAGTCGATTAAGGCAGACTCCGGGATGCTCTCGGACGCAGGTTCGAATCCTCGTCACGGCCCTTGTGGATTTGTTCGTACCTCTGAACTAAATTAACTATAATAACCTTAAAGAGAAAAAAATAATATTAAATTTCATTCGAAAAACATTTTTCAAAAGCGAAAATAACATTTTAAACTGACATGAATCATTTACTTTAGATAAAACATATTTACAGATAATCTGGTGCACGTGTTCCTAAAATAAAAAAAAAATTACATTAAAATTATTTATTCTATAAATTCATTGAAATTAAATATTAACCAAATATCCTGCTAGACCCGAAGGGTTAAAGTGGCCCATATAAGCGAGTGGATAATGCGCTTAAACTGATCATTATACGATTTTAAAGATACGCGTCTAAGTGGAACACGTGAAGAATACATATTATACATGAACTAATCCACAAGGGCCGTGACGAGGGTTCGAACCTAAGTCCGAGAGGATCCCAGACGCTGCCTTAATCGACTGCGCTACGACATGGTTAAAAGAATTGTAACCTCGTCACGGCCCATTTGTTCATTTGATGCATATTACATAATATATATTATACATATTGATACATAATAAGGTACACCGGCAATTTGCCTTCAGATATATATAGATATTTATATGAGCGAAGCTTAAATGGTTTCCAAATACAGTTATCACCATAACTCTATGACCTCTTAGGGGATTCGAACCCATGGCACTCAGGATCACCCTAATCGAACACCTCACCAATGATAGTCTAGACTACCATTGGTGAGGTGAGCGACATGGGTTCGAATCCTGGTCGGGCCATTTAGAGTTCTTAGTGATTATATATATATATATATATATATATATATATATATATATATATATATATATATATATATATATATATATATATATATATATATATATATATATTTATATACATGTTTGTTTCTGTTTCCAAAGAACAGATGTATGGGGCTAGCCTCACCAAACTTTGCAGTGAGGAGGGAATGATCTGGGGTGTGGGACAGACATAGGCTGGTCAGGGTGGGGCTTCGTTAGGTGATTTAAGAAATATTAGAGTTAACAGAAACCTTTAACCCCCCCCCCCCCCCCCCCACAAAACCTCCCTCTATAAACAAATGAGCAAATCCACAAGGGCCGTGACGAGGATTCGAACCTGCGTCCGGGAGCATCCCAGACACTGCCTTAATCGACTCCCTCTATACTATTTACATGGAGTCGAGTATGGAACGTATGGTGTGCTTTCCTTACAGTTTTTGGTGCTCTCTAAAAGTACATTTTCCGAGAGAAGGGGAGAGAGGGGAGTGGGAAAGAAGAAGGGGATGATGAGGGGAGAGGCGAAGGGGTGAGGGAGCGGGAATAGGGAGATAGGGAGATAAAGAGAGAGAGAGGAAGAAGGTGAAAGGGTGGAAAGAATGGTAGGAACAAAGACAGAGCTAACATTATATATTACTCTAAAGACACCCTAAGAAATTTTCCAGTGAATTTGACTAAACAAAACACCAAGTCATGGATTATTAAACGAAAATATTTCCAAAAGTTCACTTGGAATGTCTGACATTCCAAGTGAACTCATTGGTATCCTGTACAAGAGGCATGAACATGCAAAACTCACTATGGAAATTACATACTATGTCGGGTCCACAAGTCCTTGCCTCCCACACTCCGACCCAGCCAAAAGCGAATATCAATTATACATTCAAGTCTGTCACAGGTTCTCACAACAGTCACCCACAGCTGACACCATAGAGCCGAGCTATTATGGTCTTCTGCCGAGTGGAGGTTGGGGGGGAGGGGGGAGAGGAAATGGGTAGGAAAGTGGGGAGAAGGTAAGGTAAGGGTAAAGGATCGAATATGCAGCAAGAAAGGGACTAGGAAGGAGAAGCAGGTACATTAAGAAAAGAGAAACTGATGGAGAAAATTGAATGAGAAATTAAGAAAATATAAAATGCTGCAATCGAGCCTATGATACACATTAAATTGTAAAAAAGCTGTATAGTATATACTATATAATACAGTATATACTATACAGCTAAACACACATACAGACACAGTATAAAAATCCCCCATTAGAAACTTAACAAAAACCACGATAATGAGTAATGGAAAAGTTAATAACTACTTAACGCGTGGCCTTGCAAGCAAATGGGGCAGAACCTACTTTAGCACAGAGGACAAAGGAACGCTGAGAGAACGAATGGCATCATATCCTCTCACATAAACAAACATTGCAGCCTTCCCAGCATGTTCGTCTCGCTGCTATAAAGCGGGCAGACCCGCCCGTAAGGTTCCCGCGGAAAAAGCCTAACGCCATAACCTGCCTTTTCTCCTCCTCCGACAAATCTTCTCTACCTTTTCTAGACGACAGGCGACGGGGGGCAGCAAGGCGGAGAGGATGTCGTTCTTGTCGTCTAGGCTTGTTTTATACCTGGGTGTTCGTTGTTTCACTATATATTGGTTCCTTCTTTTTCTTTGCAGGTAACAATGTTTTTATCCATAAAAATTACACACACACTCTAAACATCTATTTTGATCGTGTCCATTTCGATTTGCAGTTATTTATTTTACTTAATTTTTTCAACATAATTCACAACTGTAGATAATCATTACATAGGGAAAGAAGAAGCTAATGAAATATAAAACTCGAAAAATAATATGAATGAGGTGATACAGTCTCCTGATTCAGCATGCTGCTGTCACACTACCCATAAACCCACCAGCCGAGCGGGGTGCAGTCCACGTGGCTCTATATTATTGATGGCACTCTCTCCTGATGGCACTCTCTTCTGATGGCACTCTCTCCTGATGGCACTCTCTCCTGATGGCACTCTCTAGTCAAGGCACTCTCTAGTCAAGGCACTCTCTCCTGATGTCACTCTCTTCTGATGGCACTCTCTCCTGATGGCACTCTCTCCTGATGGCACTCTCTAGTGAAGGCACTCTCTCCTGATGGCACTCTCTCCTGATGGCACTCTTTAGTGAACGCCCTCTCTCCTGATGGCACTCTCTAGTGAACGCACTCTCTCCTGATGGCACTCTCTCTCCTGATGGCACTCTCTGCTGATGGCACTCTCTCCTGAAGGCACTCTCTCCTGAAGGCACTCTCTCCTGAAGGCACTCTCTCCTGAAGGCACTCTCTAGGGAAGGCACTCTCTCCTGATGGCACTCTCTAGTGAACGCACTCTCTCCTGATGGCACTCTCTCCTGAAGGCACTCTCTCCTGAAGGCACTCTCTCCTGAAGGCACTCTCTAGGGAAGGCACTCTCTCCAGATGGCACTCTCTAGTGAACGCACTCTCTCCTGATGGCACTCTCTCCTGATGGCACTCTCTCCTGATGGCACTCTCTCCTGATGGCACTCTCTAGTGAACGCACTCTCTCCTGATGGCACTCTCTCCTGAAGGCACTCTCTAGGGAAGGCACTCTCTCCTGATGGCACTCTCTAGTGAACGCACTCTCTCCTGATGGCACTCTCTCCTGATGGCACTCTCTCCTGATGGCACTCTCTCCTGATGGCACTCTCTAGTGAACGCACTCTCTCCTGATGGCACTCTCTCCTGATGGCACTCTCTAGTGAACGCACTCTCTCCTGATGGCACTCTCTCCTGATGGCGCTCTCTCCTGATGGCGCTCTCTCCTGATGGCACTCTCTCCTGATGGCACTCTCTCCTGAAGGCACTCTCTCCTGAAGGCACTCTCTCCTGAAGGCACTCTCTCCTGATGGCACTCTCTTCTGAAGGCACTCTCTCCTGAAGGCTCTCTCTCCTGATGGCACTCTCTCTTGAAGGCACTCTCTCCTGATGGCACTCTCTAGGGAAGGCACTCTCTCCTGATGGCACTCTCTAGGGAAGGCACTCTCTCCTGATGGCACTCTCTAGTGAACGCACTCTCTCCTGATGGCACTCTCTCCTGATGGCACTCTCTCCTGATGGCACTCTCTCCTGATGGCGCTCTCTCCTGATGGCACTCTCTCTCCTGATGGCACTATCTCCTGATGGCACTCTCTAGTGAACGCACTCTCTCCTGATGGCACTCTCTCCTGATGGCACTCTCTCCTGAAGGCACTCTCTCCTGAAGGCACTCTCTCCTGAAGGCACTCTCTCCTGAAGGCACTCTCTCCTGATGGCACTCTCTCCTGAAGGCACTCTCTCCTGAAGGCACTCTCTCCTGAAGGCACTCTCTCCTGAAGGCACTCTCTCCTGATGGCACTCTCTTCTGAAGGCACTCTCTTCTGAAGGCTCTCTCTCCTGATGGCACTCTCTCTTGAAGGCACTCTCTCCTGATGGCACTCTCTAGGGAAGGCACTCTCTCCTGATGGCACTCTCTAGGGAAGGCACTCTCTCCTGATGGCACTCTCTAGTGAACGCACTCTCTCCAGATGGCACTCTCTCCTGATGGCACTCTCTCCTGATGGCACTCTCTCCTGATGGCGCTCTCTCCTGATGGCACTCTCTCTCCTGATGGCACTATCTCCTGATGGCACTCTCTAGTGAACGCACTCTCTCCTGATGGCACTCTCTCCTGAAGGCACTCTCTCCTGAAGGCACTCTCTCCTGAAGGCACTCTCTCCTGATGGCACTCTCTCCTGAAGGCACTCTCTCCTGAAGGCACTCTCTCCTGAAGGCACTCTCTCCTGAACGCACTCTCCTGATGGCCCTCTCTCCTGATGGCACTCTCTCCTGATGGCACTCTCTCCTGATGGCGCTCTCTCCTGATGGCACTCTCTCTCCTGATGGCACTCTCTCCTGATGGCACTCTCTCCTGATGGCACTCTCTCTCCTGATGGCACTATCTCCTGATGGCACTCTCTAGTGAACGCACTCTCTCCTGATGGCACTCTCTCCTGATGGCACTCTCTCCTGATGGCGCTCTCTCCTGATGGCACTCTCTCCTGATGACACTCTCTCTCCTGATGGCACTCTCTCCTGATGGCACTCTCTCCTGATGGCACTCTCTCTCCTGATGGCACTATCTCCTGATGGCACTCTCTAGTGAACGCACTCTCTCCTGATGGCACTCTCTCCTGATGGCACTCTCTCTCCTGATGGCACTCTCTCCTGATGGCACTATCTCCTGATGGCACTCTCTAGTGAACGCACTCTCTCCTGATGGCAATCTCTCCTAAAGGCACTCTCTAGTGAACGCACTCTCTTCTGATGGCAATCTCTCCTAAAGGCACTCTCTCCTGAAGGCACTCTCTCCTGATGGCACTCTCTAGTGAAGGTACTCTCTCCTGAAGGCACTCTCTAGTGAAGGCACTCTCTAGTGAAGGCACTCTCTCCTGATGGCACTCTCTCCTGATGGCACTCTCTCCTGATGGCGCTCTCTCCTCATGGCACTCTCTCCTGATGGCACTCTCTCCTGATGGCACTCTCTCCTGAGGACACTCTCCTGATGGCACTCTCTCCTGATGGCACTCTCTCCTGATGGCACTCTCACCTGAGGACACTCCAGAAGACACTCTCCTGAGGACACTCTCCTGAGGACACTCTCCTGAAGGCACTCTGCTGAGGACACTCTGCTGAGGACACTCTCCTGAGGACACTCAGAAGAAACCTTTCCATCTCCTTGTGGATCAAGTCTCGTGGTCTATGTCTCCGTGACAACACTATGGAACCCTCAGCCTTTCATTTCAGAGAGAAAGAGGCAAAGTGCTCAAGCGCTTCCGCACTGGAGACGTCTGAAGAACTGCCGCTGGTTCGCCAACGCGGCAGGCGCTGCCTAAACAAATTTTCCCCCGCAAGAAAACGCGATTTTCCCATAAAGTGGGAAATACGACATGAAAGCAACATAATTTTCCAGTTTTCAGGAAGAAGCGAGAAATTCTCTGAGATTTTCACCCAACAAATGCAGAGATTAGGAAAGAATTTTCTCTGAAATATTCGCTAGTGTAATCAAATGAAAATCTAAATTGCAAAATATCTTTCGTGAATAGTGATTTCATGGCTGATAAAAAATATACAGTTAATATGTTCAACGTAGCTTCACTTAATAAGTAAATATTTACACTATTCTCACCTCAAAGTGGTAATACAGGCTAGTTAAGGATGCTAAATAGTCATGTGAAAATGGTGAAACAGTCTACTGAATCAGAAGATACAGCCTCTTGAATGAGGTGATATCTTTGGGCAAAGGAATCAACAACCTACATCATTCAGAACAGTGAAAATGCAGCTAGAAAACTAACTTCAGACCGTAAGCAAGGCACACCGCATGGTAGCACCAATTTATTAAACCCATCTTTTACATAGAAGAAAGTATATAATGAAATCTTGCTATAATAATGACGAATTACCGAAATAAATAATGAAAATATGCGCTGCGTTTCGCCTCTGGCTCTGCAGATTCTGAATCTCTCGAAAGAAACGACTCGAGAGATTCGAGATTCGAGACTCGAGAGAGCGACATAGATCAAAGGAAAAAAGTCTGAAAGAGAGAGAGAAAGAACTGTCAAGTTTTAGCCTAAAAAAAAAAGGCTGAACGGCCAGAGTATCTTTATGCATTTATCTATATATATAATCAAATTTGAACTCTGAATAAAACAGCGTCTTTAATTGGCATTGTCATGGTGGTATCGTTTCAGTCGTTAGCATATGATGATTAAGTCACATAAAGAAATATATATATATATATATATATATATATATATATATATATATATATATATATATATATATATATATATATATATGTCGTACCTAGTAGCCAGAACTCACTTTTTGGCCTACTATTCAAGGCCCGATTTGCCTAATAAGCCAAGTTTTCCTAAATTAATATATTTTCTCTAATATTTTACTTATGAAATGATAAAGCTACCCATTTCATTATGCATGAGGTAAATTTTTTTGTATTGGAGTTAAAATTAACGAAGATATATGACCGAACCTAACCAACCCTACCTAACCTAACCTAACCTATCTTTATAGGTTAGGTTGGGTTAGGTACCCGAAAATGTTAGGTTAGGTTAGGTTAGGTAGGTTAGGTTGTCTAAAAAACATTAATTCATAAAAACTTGGCTTATTAGGCAAATCGGGCCTTGCATAATAGGCTGACAAGTGAGTTCTGGCTACTAGGTACGACATATATATATATATATATATATATATATATATATATATATATATATGTCGTACCTAATAGCCAGAACGCAGTTCTCAGCCTACTATTCAAGGCCCGATTTGCCTAATAAGCCAAGTTTTCATGAATTAATGTTTTTTCGTCTACCTAACCTACCTAACCTAACCTAACCTAGCTTTTTTTGGCTACCTAACCTAACCTTACCTATAAATATAGGTTAGGTTAGGTTAGGTAGGGTTGGTTAGGTTCGGTCATATATCTACGTTAATTTTAACTACAATAAAACAAAATTGACCTCATACATAGAGAAAAGGGTTGCTTTATGATTTCATAAGAAAAAAATTATAGCAAATATATTAATTCAGGAAAACTTGGCTTATTAGGCAAATCGGGCCTTGATTAGTAGGCTGAGAAGTGCGTTCTGGCTACTAGGTACGACATATATATATATATATATATATATATATATGTCGTACCTAGAAGCCAGAACTCAATTCTCAGCCTACTATTCAAGGCCCGATTTGCCTAATAAGCCAAGTTTTCCTGAATTAATATATTTACTATAATTTTTTTCTTATGAAATGATAAAGCAACCCTTTTCTCTATGTATGAGGTCAATTTTTTTTTATTGGAGTTAAAATTAACATAGATATATGACCGAACCTAACCAACCCTACCTAACCTAACCTAACCTATATTTATAGGTAAGGTTAGGTTAGGTAGCCAAAAAAAGCTAGGTTAGGTTAGGTTAGGTAGGTTAGGTAGACGAAAAAACATTAATTCATGAAAACTTGGCTTATTAGGCAAATCGGGCCTTGAATAGTAGGCTGAGAAGTGCGTTCTGGCTATTAGGTACGACATATATATATATATATATATATATATATATATATATATGTCGTACCTAATAGCCAGAACGCACTTCTCAGCCTACTATGCAAGGCCCGATTTGCCTAGTAAGCCAAGTTTTCATGAATTAATTGTTTTTCGTCTACCTAACCTACCTAACCTAACCTAACTTAACTTTTTCGGCTACCTAACCCAACCTTACCTATAAAGATAGGTTAGGTTAGGTTAGGTAGGGTTGGTTAGGTTCGGTCATATATCTACGTTAATTTTAACTCCAATAAAAAAAATTGACCTCATACATAATGAAATGTGTAGCTTTATCATTTCATAAGAAAAAAATTAGAGAAAATATATTAATTCAGGAAAACTTGGTTTATTAGGCAAATCGGGCCTTGCATAATAGGCTGAAAAGTGCGTTCTGGCTACTAGGTACGACATATATATATATATATATATATATATATATATATATATATATATATATATATATATATATATATATATATGTATATATATATAATATTTAATGTTGTTAAATATGACCGAAAAAGTAAGATTAATAATTCTAACACGAATTTTCTCAATATTTCTTATGTTTCTTTTCACTGTCGATGGTAATTGAAAAATCATTTCTCCAAAATTGATTTTTATTTCTAGTCTGACGCCTGAACGCGTTTCGTAATAACTTATTACATCTTCAAAGACTTTAGTTTACACACACAACTGTAACCTGTAAACACACAAAATACATCCATACTTATACTCGCATTTGGGTGACGTGATATGATACAAAAGATTTGGGTGAGGTGATTGACATTTGTACATGATAGAACACGAACCAATGGGTATAAAAACATAAGAATGGAAGTAACTGCAGAAGGCCTATTGGCCCATAATGCTTCCTCTTGATGCTTCTATATTGGTGCGGAGTCTTGAAGTGGGTAGAATATAGTTGTGCATTAATTGGCTGTTGATTGCTGGTGTTGACTTCTTGATGTGTAGTGCCTAGCAGATGTCGAGTCTCCTGCTATCGCTGTATCTATCGATGATTTTTGTGTTGTTTATTAAGACTTCTCTGGTGATGGTCTGATTGTATGAGGAGATTATATGCTCCTTACCCTCGTTGAAAAACAGAGGTGCAACTGGTACTCTGAGAGAGAACTCTATCAACATCAGAGGTCCGAGACTGTTCAACACGCTTCCACTATACATAAGGGACATAACTGGCCGACCCCTCACAGTGTTCAAGAGAGAACTGGATAAGCACCTCCAAAGGATACCTGATCAACCAGGCTGTGACTCGTACGTCAGGCTGCGAGCAGCCGCGTCCAACAGCCTGGTTGATCAGTCCGGCAACCAGGAGGCCTGGTCGACGACCGTTCCGCGGGGACGCTAAGCCCCGGAAGCACCTCAAGATAAGGTAAGGTCCTTGATGGAGCTATGTTGTTTGTGCACTGTTAAGTTCCTGTTTGTGAACTTCTACATGAGTACCATAGAGCAGAGGATCTTAGTTGACATGGACTTGAAACCCGCCAACTACTACAGGAACGTTGATGCTAAATATCTATATAATAACAGTAAAAAATGACACCTACATTAAATGATAACTAGGAAATAGTCAATGGAAACTCAATCTGAACTCAATACCAAATTTCTTAGATGTTTTCATTAATATAAAGATTGACTGTAAGGGATCTTATTCACTCTAGACTAATTAACTACAAAACAAAAGTAATTTTCATTGAAGGATATATATATCAGAGAATATTTAATCACTAATACATTAAAAATAGTGTGTTTTTTAAACCATTGGGTTGTAAACCCACGGAACCGCCTACCCGACGAAGTCGTAACATAAGTATTTTTATATTTTTATATATATTGTATAACATCCGTAATTGTAAAAAAAAAGTAACGTTATTTTTCGGCCGTACGAACAAACGGCCGAATCCCAGACGTTATTTTTAAGAAGATAGGTTTAACACACACACATACACACACACACACACACACACACACACACACACACACACACACACACACACACACACACACACACACACACACACACACACACACACACACACACACACACACACACACCCACACACACACACACACACCAACACCCTGGTATAGGTAGACAATATCACAATATTACAATCTTCATTAACATCAGAATTAAATGTGTAATTAATTTCGAAATTGTTTAATTAATTGCCAAATTAATATGTAATATAATTGATTTTAATATACTTTTAAAATGAGGCTTTGAGTATAAGTATTGATATTAGCTCATCCTGTTCTCTATAATGTTTGTTATTCAGGGCGCTGCTGAGTAAATATATGTATATGGAAAGGAATAGTGAGACTTGAAGCAGGTAGAGTGACTTAGTGAGCAGGTAGAGTGACTTAGTGAGCAGGTAGAGTGACTTAGTGAGCAGGTAGAGTGACTTAGTGAGCAGGTAGAGTGACTTAGTGAACGGGTAGAGTGACTTAGTGAGCAGGTAGAGTGACTTAGTGAGCAGGTAGAGTGACTTAGTGAGCAGGTAGAGTGACTTAGTGAGCGGGTAGAGTGACTTAGTGAGCAGGTAGAGTGACTTAGTGAGCAGGTAGAGTGACTTAGTGAACGGGTAGAGTGACTTAGTGAGCAGGTAGAGTGACTGAGTGAATTAGTGATCAAATAGGTGAATTAGTTTACTAAAAAAACAATTGGGCTAACAAACATAAAGTAATTAGCATAGTATGAAAACCAGACATAAATATATAACATAGTTTACTTTAGAGTACCCGACAGTTCCCGGGTCACCCTATCCCGAAAGATTACATACCATAGAGAGCCATCTGTAATATTGAAATGTTACAGTATCTCCCCTATTATTCATACCTTAGTTGCTCCTGTCATGGTCCCGTCTAAGTCATATTAACCGGTTAACACTGTATCGTGGACAGACCTGAAGTTTCAGTTGAGCAGCAGTTAGGTATTCCTGGAATCCTGTTATACACAGAAGTCTATTTCAAATTCTCATAGATATATACATATCCACACACACGCGTTCATGATACATATACATATGCATGAATACAGTGCAGATTCCCACATATCACTACGCCAACCTAGTAATTATCAAATACCGTAGCAGTATGCTAATTTAGAGCGCAGAGCCCCAATTAATGGCGCATGTAATTATTCCCGGAGGTAATGACGTGGTTCTACATAATTATCTTTTGGGGTGATGATTGAAGATACTCTATTGGTGCTTTGTATAGTCATCACTGACAGTGGCATTATTGATCATACAGCGGCATTATTGATCATTCCTGACAGTGGCATTATTGATCATTCCTGACAGTGGCATAATTGATCATTCCTGACAGTGGCATTATTGATCATTCCTGACAGTGGCATTATTGATCATTACTGACAGTGGCATTATTGATCATTCCTGACAGTGGCATTATTGATCATTCCTGACAGTGGCATTATTGATCATTCCTGACAGTGGCATTATTAATCATTCCTGACAGTGGCATTATTGATCATTCCTGACAGTGGCATTATTGATCATTCCTGACAGTGGCATTATTGATCAACCCTGACAGTGGCATTATTGATCATTCCTGACAGTGGCATTATTGATCAACCATGACAGTGGCATTATTGATCATTACTGACAGTGGCATTATTGATCATTACTGACAGTGGCATTATTGATCATTCTTGACAGTGGCATTATTGATCATTCCTGACAGTGGCATTATTGATTATTCCTGACAGTGGCATTATTGATCTTTCCTGACAGTGGCATTATTGATCATTCCTGACAGTGGCATTATTGATCATTCCTGACAGTGGCATTATTGATCATTCCTGACAGTGGCATTATTGATCAACCATGACAGTGGCATTTTTGATCATTCCTAACAGTGGCATTATTGATCAACCCTGACAGTGGCATTATTGATCATACAGTGGCATTATTGATCATTCCTGACAGTGGCATTATTGATCATACCTGACCGTGGCATTATTGATCATACCTGACAGTGGCATTATTGATTATTCCTGACAGTGGCATTATTGATCATACCTGACAGTGGCATTATTGATCATACCTGACAGTGGCATTATTGATCAACCCTGACAGTGGCATTATTGATCAACCCTGACAGTGGCATTATTGATCATTCCTGACAGTGGCATTATTGATCAACCATGACAGTGGCATTATTGAGCATTACTGACAGTGGCATTATTGATCATTACTGACAGTGGCATTATTGATCAACCATGACAGTGGCATTATTGATCATTCCTAACAGTGGCATTATTGATCAACCCTGACAGTGGCATTATTGATCATTCCTGACAGTGGCATTATTGATCATACAGTGGCATTATTTATCATTCCTGACAGTGGCATTATTGATCATACAGTGGCATTATTGATCATTCCTGACAGTGGCATTATTGATCATTCCTGACAGTGGCATTATTGATCATACAGTGGCATTATTGATCATTCCTGACAGTGGCATTATTGATCATACAGTGGCATTATTGATCATTCCTGACAGTGGCATTATTGATCATTACTGACAGTGGCATTATTGATCATTCCTGACAGTGGCATTATTGATCAACCCTGACAGTGGCATTATTGATTATACCTGACAGTGGCATTATTGATCATTCCTGACAGTGGCATTATTGATCATTCCTGACAGTGGCATTATTTATCATTCCTGACAGTGGCATTATCGATCATTCCTGACAGTGGCATTATTGATCATTCCTGACAGTGGCATTATTGATCATACCTGACAGTGGCATTATTGATCATACCTGACAGTGGCATTATTGATCATACCTGACAGTGGCATTATTGATCAACCCTGACTGTGGCATTATTGATCATACAGTGGCATTATTGATCATTCCTGACAGTGGCATTATTGATCATACAGTGGCATTATTGGTCATTCCTGACAGTGGCATTATTGATCATCTCTGACAGTGTCATTATTGATCATCCCTGACAGTGGCATTATTGATCATTCTTGACAGTGGCATTATTGATCATACAGTGGCATTATTGATCATACAGTGGCAATATTGATCATTCCTGATAGTGGCATCATTGATCATCTCTGACAGTGGCATTATTGATCATACAGTGGCATTATTGATCATTCAGTGGCATTATTGATCATACAGTGGCATTATTGATCATTCCTGGTAGTGACATTATTGATCATCCCTGACAGTGGCATTATTGATCATACAGTGGCATTATTGATCATTCCTGATAGTGACATTATTGATCATCCCTGACAGTGGCATTATTGATCATACAGTGGCATTATTGATCATCCCTGACAGTGGCATTATTGATTATACAGTGGCATTATTTATCATTCCTGACAGTGGCATTATTGATCATCCCTGACAGTGGCATTATTGATCATCCCTGACTGTGGCATTATAATTTGTTCTCTTAACATTAGCATTCACATCTTTTCCATTAACTTTCACCTTTCCTATTCATTCCTTTCCTTTATCTTTTCCTTCCCATATTATTATCCCTTTACATTGGTCCATCTCACCTATCCCTTCCTCTTACGTCTGGTGAGTAGTTCTTCTCGTCTCCTATCCCACTGCCGTCCCCTACCTTCCTCTCACATATCTTTTCCATTTGCTGCCACTATCATTTCCCTTCTATCCTATGAATTTCTCCCCCTTTCTGCATTCCGTTC
>NW_025567021.1:0-15000 GCF_020424385.1 Procambarus clarkii | reverse complement strand
AAATGTTCTAACTTTTGCTAGCGTAGAGAAGGCTATTGTCGTTATCTTATTTATATCAACCTCCTGATTTAGGTTTGCTATTAAGCCTAACTTTACTCTAATTGTTATAGGAAGGTACTGTCCCTTTGGTCTCCTGTCACCTGTTCCACCTTCCATCACCTTACACTTGCTGGTGTTGAACTCTAGTATCCATTTCTCGGACCAACTGTACAGCTTAAGTCATCTTGGAGAAACTTTCAGTCCTCATCTGCCACGAATCTTCTCATTAATTTCACATCATCTGCAAACATCGACATCTTCGACTCCTGTAGATAAGTTATTTACAATAATGAGGAATAGGTCTCAGCAGCGATCCTTGAGGTACTCCGCTTGTTATCTACCTCAGACTGACTTCTCGCCCCTCACTGTGACTCTCAGACTCCTGTCTGCTAGGTAATTCCTTACCCATGTTAGTGCTTTTTCCTTGAAATCTGCCAAACCTTCTCTATCCTCCCTTATATTATTTGCTTTATCATAGAACTCTAGTAGGTTTGTTAGGCATGATTTCCCTTCCCCTAAAGCTATGTTGATATGTGTTTTCATTCCAATTTTCCAGATGTGTAAATAATCTTATCTTGATTATTCTTTCGAGTACTCTGCCAGCGATGCATTGTGTGTGCACGGTCGCACGTACGTGTGTGTTTAAACCCCCCCCCCCACACAGCATCCATACACCACCAGTGTGTGTGTATACATAATCCAGCTTCACCAAAGACATTTTTCAGCTTACAGCTTATCATAACAGCTTTGATTCTGGTTATCAGCATTGAAGGACCTCAACAACATTCTATTTACGCTGATTGTATTCAATTTAAAAACTTCCTCCACTCACACAAAAAATTCCTGCTATCTCTTTGCCCTCGAGACTGATGTCCCATCATTCAGCCATTCATCCAGTCATCCATTAATCTAGTCATTCATCCATCTAGTGATTCGTCCATCTAGTCATCCATTAATCTAGTCATTCATCCATCTAGTGATTCATCCATCTAGTGATTCATCCATCCAGTCATCCATTCAAGAGGTGAACAAATAATTCGTCTGATACTGAGAGTGAGAATATAAGAGTGACTCTCAGAGCTCTCAAAGAACTAGCATTGTGTTCAGAGTGAATGTCTGGAGTGAATGTTAAGTTGAGTGAATGTTAAACTGGAGTGAATGTTAAGCTGGAGTGAATGTTAAGTTGGAGTGAATGTTAAACTGGAGTGAATGTTAAGCTGGAGTGAATGTTAAGTTGAGTGAATGTTAAACTGGAGTGAATGTTAAGCTGGAGTGAATGTTAAGTTGGAGTGAATGTTAAACTGGAGTGAATGTTAAGCTGGAGTGAATGTTAAGTTGAGTGAATGTTAAACTGGAGTGAATGTTAAGCTGGAGTGAATGTTAAGTTGGAGTGAATGTTAAACTGGAGTGAATGTTAAGCTGGAGTGAATGTTAAGTTGGAGTGAATGTTAAACTGGAGTGAATGTTAAGCTGAAGGCCGCCATTAAGGTAGGCAATTCTGTAGTTAGTTACAGACCCACAAACGATCGTTCAGCCTTAAAGAGATGGCAGGCAACCATTTAACTTTTGCACCCCATTTTTTCGACGTACGTCAACGGAATTTATCTCAGGCCTTACTCTCAGGTAAGAGAGTAGGACTCTTACTCTTAAGAGTCTTTAAGAAGTTTTAATAAAAAGAATTTTAAGACAGAGTTTTAAGAAGTTTTAAGAAAAGAGTTTTAAGACAAAAAGTTTTAAGAAGTTTTAAGAAAAAGAAGTTTTAAGATAAAGAGTTTTAAAAAGTTTAAAGAAAAAGAGTTTTAAAAAGTTTTAAGAAAAAGAGTTTTAAAAAGGTTTAAGAAAATGAGTTTTAAGACAAAGAGTTTTAAGAAGTTTTAAGAAAAGAGTTTTAAGACAAAGAGGTTTAAGACAAAGAGTTTTAAGAAGTTTTAAGAAAAGAGTTTTAAGACAAAGAGTTTTAAGAAGTTTTAAGAAAAGAGTTTTAAGAAAAAGAGTTTTAAGACAAAGAGTTTTAAGAAAAGAGTTTTAAGACTAAGAGTTTTAAGAAGTTTTAAGACAAAGAGTTTTAAAAAGTTTTAAGAAAATGAGTTTTAAGAAGTTTTAAGAAAAAGACTTTTAAGACAAAGTTTCCACAGAAGTACAATTCTGACTTTGGAAACCACACAGCAGCTAACGAAGTAGCAATTTAGTGCACATTGCTAACGAGCGCGTTTAGCAAACAACTACAGCCAAATTAAACAGTAATACAAAAAATAAAAAAAATTCACAAAATCTGACAAACATTTTATACTAAAAAACCACGGATTAAAAAAGGTATATAAAATAAATATAAATATATAATGCTGTAAATATATAGCATTATATATAATATATATAATGCTAACGGTGCTGTATAATACCCCGTCTATATAATCCTGGAAATGGAAAGCATTATAGAGAATTAGAGAGAGATTTAGCTAACGTTTTGAGGTATTTTGTAGGTGAATCTCGCATTGTTCTACAGGATTGTTGTTGAATGCCGAATGCAAAACTGATCCTGGTGACAATAGCAGGAGTTCCTGGTGACTTATGTGATTCTTTTGTTAAAACCTGCCTCATGTAGCCTGGCTCATGTAGCCTGGCTCATGTAGCCTGCCTCATGTAGCCTGCCTCATGTAGCCTGGCTCATGTAGCCTGCCTCATGTAGCCTGCCTCATGTAGCCTGCCTCATGTAGCCTGCCTCATGTAGTCTGCCTCATATAGCCTCATGTAGCCTGCCTCATGTAGTCTGCCTCATATAGCCTGGCTCATGTAGTCTGCCTCATGTAGCCTGCCTCATGTAGCCTGCCTCATGTAGCCTGCCTCATGTAGCGTGCCTCATGTAGCCTGCCTCATGTAGCCTGGCTCATGTAGCCTGCCTCATGTAGCTTGCCTTATGTAGCCTGCTTCATGTAGTCTGCCTCATATAGCCTGCCTCATGTAGCCTGCCTCATGTAGCCTGCCTCATGTAGCCTGCCTCATGTAGCCTGCCTCATGTAGCCTGGCTCATGTAGCTTGCCTTATGTAGCCTGCCTCATGTAGTCTGCCTCATATAGCCTGCCTCATGTAGCCTGCCTCATGTAGCCTGCCTCATGTAGCCTGCCTCATGTAGCTTGCCTTATGTAGCCTGCCTCATGTAGTCTGCCTCATGTAGCCTGCCTCATGTAGCCTGCCTCATGTAGCCTGGCTCATGTAGTCTGGCTCATGTAGCCTGCCTCATGTAGCCTGCCTCATGTAGCTTGCCTTATGTAGCCTGGCTCATGTAGTCTGCCTCATGTAGCCTGCCTCATGTAGCCTGCCTCATGTAGCCTGCCTCATGTAGCTTGCCTTATGTAGCCTGCCTCATGTAGCCTGCCTCATGTAGTCTGGCTCATGTAGCCTGCCTCATGTAGCCTGCTTCATGTAGCCTGGCTCATGTAGTCTGGCTCATGTAGCCTGCCTCATGTAGCCTGTCTCATGTAGCCTGGCTCATGTAGCCTGCCTCATGTAGCCTGCGTCATGTAGCCTGGCTCATGTAGTCTGGCTCATGTAGCCTGCCTCATGTAGCCTGCCTCATGTAACCTGCCTCATGTAGCCTGCCTCATGTAGTCTGCCTCATGTAGCCTGCCTCATGTAGCCTGCCTCATGTAGCCTGCCTCATGTAGCCTGCCTCATGTAGCCTGTCTCATGTAGCCTGCCTCATGTAGCCTGCCTCATGTAGCCTGTCTCATGTAGCCTGCCTCATGTAGCCTGCCTCATGTAGCCTGTCTCATGTAGCCTGCCTCATGTAGCCTGCCTCGTGTAGCCTGAGACAAGCAGCCTGCCTCATGTAGCCTGCCTCATGTAGTCTGCCTCAGATAGCCTGGCTCATGTAGCCTGGCTCATGTAGTCTGCCTCATGTAGCCTGCCTCATGTAGCCTGCCTCAGATAGCCTGGCTCATGTAGCCTGGCTCATGTAGTCTGCCTCATGTAGCCTGCCTCATGTAGTCTGCCTCATATAGCCTGTCTCATGTAGCCTGCCTCATGTAGTCTGCCTCATATAGCCTGTCTCATGTAGCCTGCCTCGTGTAGCCTGCCTCATGTAGCCTGTCTCATGTAGCCTGCCTCATGTAGCCTGCCTCATATAGCCTGCCTCATGTAGCCTGAGACAAGTAGCCTGTCTCATGTAGCCTGCCTCATGTAGCCTGCCTCATGTGCAGGCTACACGTGAGGCAGGCTGAGATAGAGAAAGAGAGAGAGAGAGAGAGAGAGAGAGAGAGAGAGAGAGAGAGAGAGAGAGAGAGAGAGAGAGAGAGAGAGAGAGAGAGAGAGAGAGAGAGAGAGAGAGAGAGAGAGAGAGAGAGAGAGAGAGAGAGAGAGAGAGAGAGAGAGAGAGAGAGAGAGAGAGAGAGAGAGAGAGAGAGCGAGAGAGAGAGAGAGAGAGAGAGAGAGAGAGAGAGAGAGAGAGAGAGAGAGAGAGAGAGAGAGAGAGAGAGAGAGAGAGAGAGAGAGACATAAAGTCCTGTATAATATTCTGCTTGACCTTCAAAGGTCAGGTTATGGGAGCTGGTCCACATTACCTTAAGTGTCTAAGCAAAGGTCGACTGTCACTCCTGTGTCTCTGTCTCTCTCTCTGTACCCTGAAGTCCTGAAGTTACAGTAGTACAGGTTACAGTGGAACAGGTTACAGTGGAACAGGTTACAGTGGAACAGGTTACAGTGGAACAGGTTACAGTGGAACAGGTTACAGTGGAACAGGTTACAGTGGAACAGGTTACAGTGGAATAGGTTACAGTGGAACAGGTTACAGTGGAACAGGTTACAGTGGAATAGGTTACAGTGGAACAGGTTACAGTGGAACAGGTTACAGTGGAACAGGTTACAGTGGAACAGGTTACAGTGGAACAAGTTACAGTGGAACAGGTTACAGTGGAACAGGTTACAGTGGAACAGGTTACAGTGGAACAGGTTACAGTGGAACAAGTTACAGTGGAACAAGTTACAGTGGAACAAGTTACAGTGGAACAGGTTACAGTGGAACAGGTTACAATGTAACAGGTTACAGTGTCATAGGTACAAGTTGTGGCTATAAAGATTCTTATATCATACCGCAGGTAATATTTCTCCTTTGGTATGTGTAGCATGTGTCTCCACTGTGGTAATGTGTCCACCGTGGTAATGTGTCCCCCGTGGTAATGTGTCCCCCGTGGTAATGTGTCCACCGTGGTAGTGTGTCCACCGTGGTAGTGTGTCCACCGTGGTAATGTGTCCACCGAGGTAATGTGTCCACCGTGGTAGTGTGTCCACCGTGGTAATGTGTCCACCGAGGTAATGTGTCCACCGTGGTAATGTGTCCACCGTGGTAATGTGTCCACCGTGGTAATGTGTCCCCCGTGGTAGTGTGTCCACCGTGGTAGTGTGTCCACCGTGGTAATGTGTCCACCGAGGTAATGTGTCCACCGTGGTAATGTGTCCACCGTGGTAATGTGTCCACCGTGGTAATGTGTCCACCGTGGTAATGTGTCCACCGTGGTAATGTGTCCACTGTGGTAATGTGTCCCCCGTGGTAATGTGTCCACCGTGGTAATGTGTCCCCCGTGGTAATGTGTCCACCGTGGTAATGTGTCCCCCGTGGTAATGTGTCCACCGTGGTAATGTGTCCCCCATGGTAATGTGTCCACCGTGGTAATGTGTCCCCCGTGGTAATGTGTCCCCCGTGGTAATGTGTCCACCGTGGTAATGTGTCCACCGTGGTAATGTGTCCCCCGTGGTAATGTGTCCCCCGTGGTAATGTGTCCCCCGTGGTAATGTGTCCCCCGTGGTAATGTGTCCACCGTGGTAATGTGTCCCCCGTGGTAATGTGTCCACCGTGGTAATGTGTCCACCGTGGTAATGTGTCCCCCGTGGTAATGTGTCCACCGTGGTAATGTGTCCACCGTGGTAATGTGTCCCCCGTGGTAATGTGTTCCCCGAGGTAATGTGTCCACCGTGGTAATGTGTCCCCCGTGGTAATGTGTCCACCGTGGTAATGTGTCCCCCGTGGTAATGTGTCCACCGTGGTAATGTGTCCACCGTGGTAATGTGTCCACCGTGGTAATGTGTCCACCGTGGTAATGTGTCCACCGTGGTAATGTGTCCACCTGGTAATGTGTCCCCCGTGGTAATGTGTCCAATGTGGTAATGTATCCACCGTGGTAATGTGTCCCCCGTGGTAATGTAAAGCTGGTAACATATATGTATAATTATAATACATATGTATTAATCATCGTAAAGTACAATTTAGTAATAATAAGTGTTTACACGTTTTCTGTGGATTATCACAGAAATTTGATGTATATATTTAAGTTAGAAAATGGATTTGAAAAGTAAATCTATATCATAATTTATAGCAAGCTTCATATATCAGACTCACTATATCGGTTAAGAAGGATCTTCCATTAGATTTTGGTAACAATTCATACTTAGCCATAGTAGGGGCATGATAGTGATATAAACACCAGCATGGAGCATAGAGAGCCGGTCAGCCGAGCAGACAGCACGCTGGACTTGTGATCCTGTGGTCCCGGGTTCGATCCAAGGCGCCGGCGAGAAACAATGGGCAGAGTTTCTTTCACTCTATGCCCCTGTTACCTAGCAGTAAAATAGGTACCTGGGTGTTAGTCAGCTGTCGCGGGCTGCTTCCTGGGGGTGGAGGCCTGGTCGAGGACCGGGCCGCGGGGACACTAAAGCCCCGAAATCATCTCAAGATAACCTCAAGATGGAGTCAGTAAGATACATCGTTGGAGATTGAATTGGTTTCTGGGGTCACTATTATAGTTTAAGACACGGGTAACTTTAATGGTAAGAGGAGTACTGATAGGTACAAGTGGAGTGCTGTCCATGCGTATATCAACCGTGACCTCACACAACTGGGGGCCTGGTGGCTGAGTAGACAGCGCTCGGGATTCGTAATCCTGGGGCCCGGGGATCGGTCCCCGGGCGATGGTGGAAACAAATGGGCAGAGTTTTTTTCATTCTGAAATCCCTGTTCACCTAGCAGTAAATATAGGTATTTGGGAGTTAGACAGGTGTTACGGGCTCGTTCCTGGGGGTGTTTGTGTAAAAAGGTTTAGTGATTGACTGTTGGGAGGCGGGCCGAAGGAGCTGGAGCTCAACCCACGCAAGCACAACTAGGTGAATACACAGCCCCAGTTGGAAGCAAGCCCAACGCCTTCCTGCTAATAGAACGTCATTTTTTGACATATACTCTCCCAAAGGCTAAAAATCCTCATACTAGAAAATAGTAGCGGCTCGCGAAATTGAGATACTGTCCTGCAGTGTGAAGTTGACACACTGCAGTCTAAGGAGGAATAGTGGCTTCCACACTGCAGTCTACACTAAGGAAACGAACATAAGAATGTGCTTTAATGCCAATAGTGACTGCCCAGACAGGTACAAGAGGAGTGTTGTCAACGCTTACGTCGACCGGGCTCTCACTCACAGCTCTGGTTGGAAGCAAGTCGACGAAGAACTCCGTAGGGTTAGGCAGGTCCTAGTCAACAATGGCTTCTCTAACGGTTATGTTGAAGACGTCATTAAATTGTAAAAGGTGGAGCAACCATGCAACCTCTGAAGAGTCAACTAACACAACACTTGTACACCCTATTAGACTGTTTTACAGGAACTTCTTTTCAACGGTTCTTGAAACGGAGGAAAGTGTCCTGAAAAATATTATTAATAGGAACATTATCCCCACAGACAAACATCTTGAAGTAGTCTTGAAGTAGGTAGAATATAGTTGTGCATTAATTCTACCTACTTCAAGACCCCGAACCAACATAGAAGCAGCAAAAGGAAGTATGGGCCAATAGGCCTTCTGCAGTTACTTCCATTCTTATGTTTTTCATACCCAATTTATACCCATTGTTTCGTGTTCTGGCATAGCTCTGTCACCTCACCCAAACGAGTATAAGTATGATGTATTTTATGTGTAAACTAAATCTTTGAAAATGTAATAAGCATTACGAAACGCGTTCAGACGTCTGACCAGATATAAAGAATGAATTTTGGAGAGTTAATTTATCAATTACCCTCAACAGCGAAGAAGAACGTAAGAATTATTGAGAAGATTCGTGTTAGAATTATATATATACTTATATATATATATATATATATATATATATATATATATATATATATATATATATATATATATATATATATATATATTCTCACTTGAGAAATTATAGGAAAATTAAGTTGAGTCATTCCTCTGGGCAACCAATCACAAGGCAGCGATGCCCCGTCGGACAAGGTACACTTCTAATTGGTGGGTGACACGGCGCCCATTAACGTGATTGGCGGATTACTTGGAGGCGCTCGGAGGATTGGTGAGATAATTATGAGGTGAGGAGGGGGTAGAGAAGTGAGGGGAAAGTGAGGGGGAAAGTGAGGGGGAAGTGAGGGAACTGGAGCGGAAGTTAGGAGAGATTAAGAGGAAGTTTGAGAATGAAGATTAGAACTGTTGAGAGGAACTCTGGATGGGCTGAGATTAGGGTGATGGGAAGGCTGGGATTGGGGTGATGGGGAGGCTGGGATTGGGGTGATGGGACGGCTGAGATTAGGGTGATGGGACGGCTGAGATTAGGGTGATGGGACGGCTGAGATTAGGGTGATGGGACGGCTGAGATTGGGGTGATGGGATGGCTGAGATTAGGGTGATGGGACGGCTGAGATTAGGGTGATGGGACGGCTGAGATTAGGGTGATGGGATGGCTGAGATTAGGGTGATGGACGGCTGAGATTGGGGTGATGGGATGGCTGAGATAAGGGTGATGGGATGGCTGAGATTAGGGTGATGGGGTGGCTGAGATTGGGGTGATAGGATGGCTGAGATTAGGGTGATGGGATGGCTGAGATTAGGGTGATGGGACGACTGAGATTAGGGTGATGGGACGGCTGAGATTAGGGGGATGGGACGGCTGAGATTAGGGTGATGGGACGGCTGAGATTAGGGTGATAGGATGGCTGAGATTAGGGTGATAGGACGGCTGAGATTAGGGTGATGGGACGGCTGAGATTAGGGTGATGGGACGGCTGAGATTAGGGTGATGGGATGGCTGAGATTAGGGTGATGAGACGGCTGAGATTAGGGTGATGGGATGGCTGAGATTGGTGTGATGGGACGGCTGAGATTAGGGTGATGGGATGGCTGCGATTGGGGTGATTGGACGGCTGAGATTAGGATGATAGGACGGCTGAGATGGCCCATTTGTGTCTCCAAATTCCACTTATGTCATCTTAATTTGCTTTCTCTCAATTTATAGTAACTATCCTTTGCCATCTTGTTTATTCCTCTCAGTATCTTGTATGTGGTGATCATATCCCCTCTGGCTTTTGTGCCCTCTGGTGTTGAGAGTTCTAGTTCCATTAGCCTCTACTCTTAGTTTAATCCTCTTAGCTCTCTTTTGACCCTTTTTTGTCCACAGTCGACTCTGCCTTGACTGGGCTCCTTTCCCATTGGCTGGAGATGACGTCATTCGCGTGACGTCACAGTAGACTAGGGCCTCCTGCTTCTAGAAGACTCTAGAAGACTCTAGAATATACTAAAAACCATGATAAGAAAAGAAAACAATTACTATATGAACCCACTACCTAACTACACATGCTCTACTAAACATTATTAATATTTAACTAGTCCAAAACGTGTAGAACAATCACACACACACAGATCACACTAACGTGATGCATCAAATGAACAAATCCACAAGGGGCCGTGACGAGGATTCGAACCTGCGTCCGGGAGCATCCCAGACACTGCTTTAATCGACTGAGCTACGACAGGGTAAAACAGAGCTACGACTTTACCCCTGTCGTAGCTCAGTCGATTAAGGCAGTGTCTGGGATGCTTCCGGACGCAGGTTCGAATCCTCGTCACGGGCCCTTGTGGATTTGTTCATGTGTAGAACAAATTCCACACTGGCTAGGAAGTTTTTTTTTTTTGGGGGGGGGGGGGGGGGAGGGTGGGGGGTGGGGGGGGGGGGGGGGGTGGGGGGAGGGGGGGCGGAGACCCCCCCTATGTCATGTCACTTAACTTCATGTCCTTATTTTTCAGTAGTGTGTACTGTTTCCAGTCTGTTTGGTACTCTCTCTATTAAGTACTATAATGCAGTGTTTGCTAATTTCTATTGGCATCTCAGTCTCTATCTTTTGAACATGTATCTCATTTATGGACACTAGGTTCGATCCCGGGTTCGATCCCGGGCGCCGGCGAGAAACAATGGGCAGAGTTTCTTTCACCCTATGCCCCTGTTACCTAGCAGTAAAATAGTTACCTGGGTGTTAGTCAGCTGTCACGAGCTGCTTCCTGGGGGTGGAGGTCTGGTCGAGGACCGGGCCGCGGGGACACTAAAAAGCCCCGAAATCATCTCAAGATAACCTCAAGATAACCACCCTATGCCCCTGTTACCTAGCAGTAAAATAGGTACCTGGGTGTTAGTCAGCTGTCACGGGCTGCTTCCTGGGGGTGGAGGTCTGGTCGAGGACCGGGCCGCGGGGACACTAAAAAGCCCCGAAATCATCTCAAGATAACCTCAAGATAAGATCACCTTCAAACAGTTGTCATTGTATCTCTTGTGTTCTTCTGTAGGCCTTCTCATGTTTGATGTAGGGACTGTAAATCACCACTACCACTATCTTCATGTCTCTCCCCCTCTGATAAGTTTACTTCAAAGATCCCGTGTACCTGTAGCAAGAGAGCTACACCACCTTCCCCTCTATCCTCCCTATCTTCCTTAATTACTTGATATCTTTGCGGGGAAAATTACATTTTCTGTAATGCTTATCAGTTTCGTTTCCAATATTGCTATGATGTATAAATTATTCTTCTGCCACTTTTTCCCCCATAACGCTATTGCTTTATATGTAATTCCATCAGCATTTGTGTATTTAATTTTCACGCTGCTGCTCCTAACAACTAGGATGCTAATGTTTTAGCTGAGGAGCAGTTGGTCCTGTTGCTTCAGGAATGGGGTTGAATGCTGATTGAATAATGAGAAACATCTGTTTGTCATTAGTTTGTTTCATAAATCAGCCAACCTCACTGACTCATTTATGACTCACTGATGAAGGCTGGTTCACCTAGAGGATGGGTAGTGGAGACTGACTCACGTGAATGATGGGGTAGCGGAGACTGACTCATCTGGTGGAGGAGGTGGAGGAGACGCACAAATGAGTCACATAGACGTCAGAAACAACGTCGTCAGTGGAAGAGACGCCAATAAGTGGAATAGATTAGACGTAAACGTCGTTGACGCTAACTCAATACAGAATTTTACCTGTAAAATATGATAAAAAAAACGTTGAAATTGAGTTATTGCATTAATACAACTTCTCATTGCATTATTATCCAGGCTCTCTAGCATAGCTCTGGAGAGGCTGTGCTAGAGGCCTAGGTAGGCCTTGCAAGCTCATGAAGGTGAGTATATGTAGGTGAGTATATATATTGGTGAGTACATGTAGATGAGCACATGTAAATGAGTACATGTAGATAAGTACATACAGACACTCGTACTCGTTCCCTAGTAATGGGAGATAACTTAGACTCTTCCAGACAACTTGAAGTTTATTCTCAGGTGTTTTAATGTCTCAGGTGTTTTCTGTCACAGGTGTTTTCTGTCGCAGGTGTTTTTTGTCGCAGGTGTTTTTTGTTGCAGGTGTTTTTTTGTCGCAGGTGTTTTTTGTCGCAGGTGTTTTTTGTTGCACGTGTTTTTTGTCGCAGGTGTTTTCTGTCACAGGTGTTTTAATGTCTCAGGTGTTTTCTGTCTCAGGTGTTTTCTGTATCAGGTGTTTTAATGTCTCGGGTGTTTTCTGTCTCAGGTGTTTTCTGTCTCAGGTGTTTCCTGTCTCAGGTGTTTTCTGTCTCAGGTGTTTTAATCTGTCAGGTGTTTTCTGTCTCATGTGTTTTCTGTCTCAGGTGTTTTAATGTCTCGGGTGTTTTCTGTCTCAGGTGTTTTCTGTCTCGGGTGTTTTCTGTCTCAGGTGTTTTCTGTCTCAGGTGTTTTCTGTCACAGGTATTTTCTGTTTCAGGTGTTTTCTGTCACAGGTATTTTCTGTCTCAGGTGTTTTCTGGGGTAGCAGACTATTGTGTCTTGCACTGGGATGCTGTATCTTCTTCTCTTCCTCTCCCTCTTCTCTCTCTATTCCCTCTCCTTCTACCCTCCGCCTCTCCCTCACTCAGTCTTTGTTCTCACTCCTTCCTTCCCATAATGGGCGTCCTTCCATTATTCCCCTTCGTCCGTCACTTCCCGTCCCTCTTGCCCCATCTCCTCTTCCAGTCAATTGCCTGCTTTCATCTCTGTCTCTCCCCCACCCGTCACCACGGTAGATAATATCCATGGTGTGTGTGTGTGCGTGTGTGTGTGTGTGTGTGTGTGTGTGTGTGTGTGTGTGTGTGTGTGTGTGTGTGTGTGTGTACTGTGTGTGTGTGTACTCACCTAATTGTACTCACCTAATTGTGCTTGCGGGGGTTGAGCTCTGGCTCTTTGGTCCCGCCTCTCAACCGTCAATCAACTGGTGTACAGATTCCTGAGCCTATTGGGCTCTATCATATCTACATTTGAAACTGTGAATGGAGTCAGCCTCCACCACATCACTTCCTAATGCATTCCATTTGCTAACTACTCTGACACTGAAAAAGTTCTTTCTAACGTCTCTGTGGCTCATTTGGGTACTCAGCTTCCACCTGTGTCCCCTTGTTCGCGTCCCACCAGTGTTGAAAAGTTCGTCCTTGTTTACCCGGTCGATTCCCCTGAGGATTTTGTAGGTTGTGATCATGTCCCCCCTTACTCTTCTGTCTTCCAGTGTCGTGAGGTGCATTTCCCGCAGCCTTTCCTCATAACTCATGCCTCTTAGTTCTGGGACTAGTCTAGTAGCATACCTTTGGACTTTTTCCAGCTTCGTCTTGTGCTTGACAAGGTACGGGCTCCATGCTGGGGCCGCATACTCCAGGATTGGTCTTACATATGTGGTGTACAAGATTCTGAATGATTCCTTACACAGGTTCCTGAACGCCGTTCTGATGTTAGCCAGCCTCGCATATGCCGCAGACGTTATTCTCTTTATGTGGGCTTCAGGAGACAGGTTTGGTGTGATATCAACTCCTAGATCTTTCTCTCTGTCTGTTTCATTAAGTACTTCATCTCCTATTCTGTATCCTGTGCCTGGCCTCCTGTTTCCACTGCCTAGTTTCATTACTTTGCATTTACTCGGGTTGAACTTCAACAGCCATTTGTTGGACCATTCACTCAGTCTATCCAGGTCATCTTGTAGCCTCCTACTATCATCCTCTGTTTCAATCCTCCTCATAATTTTTGCATCGTCGGCAAACATTGAGAGGAACGAATCTATACCCTCTGGGAGATCATTTACATATACCAGAAACAGTATAGGTCCAAGGACTGACCCCTGCGGGACTCCACTTGTGACGTCTCGCCAATCTGAGACCTCACCCCTCACACAGACTCGTTGTCTCCTGTTGCTTAGGTATTCCTCTATCCACCGGAGTACCTTCCCTCTCACTCCAGCCTGCATCTCCAACTTTCGCACTAGCCTCTTGTGTGGCACTGTATCAAAGGCTTTCTGACAATCCAAAATATGCAGTCTGCCCACCCTTCTCTTTCTTGCCTTATTTTTGTTGCCTGGTCGTAGAATTCAAGTAACCCTGTGAGGCAGGACCTGCCATCCCTGAACCCATGTTGATGCTGTGTTACAAAGTTCCTTCGCTCCAGATGCTCCACTAGTTTTTTTCGCACAATCTTCTCCATCAGCTTGCATGGTATGCAGGTTAGGGACACTGGCCTGTAGTTCAGTGCCTCCTGTCTATCCCCTTTCTTGTATATCGGGACTACGTTAGCTGCTTTCCAAGTATCTGGCAGTTCCCCTGTTGCCAGTGATTTGTTATACACTATGGAGAGTGGTAGGCTCAGTTCTCTTGCTCCTTCCTTTAGAACCCAAGGGAGATTCCATCTGGGCCTATAGCCTTCGTCACGTCCAACTCTAGTAAACACTTCCTTACTTCCCCACTGGTAATCTCAAACTCTTCCAGTGGTTCCTGGTTAGCTATTCCCTCACTTACCTCTGGAATTTCTCCTTGTTCTAAGGTGAAGACCTCCTGGAATTTCTTATTCAATTCCTCACACACTTCCTTGTCATTTGTAGTGAATCCTTCCGCCCCTATCCTTAATCTCATAACCTGTTCCTTTACTGTTGTTTTTCTCCTAATGTGGCTATGCAACAATTTAGGCTGAGTCGTGTGTGTGTGTGTGTGTGTGTGTGTGTGTGTGTGTGTGTGTGTGTGTGTGTGTGTGTGTGTGTGTGTGTGTGTGTGTGTGTGTGTGTGTGTGTGTGTGTGTGTGTGTGTGTGTGTGTGTGTGTGTGTGTGTGTGTGTGTGTGTGTGTGTACTCACCTAGTTGTGCTTGCGGGGGTTGAGCTCTGGCTCTTTGGTCCCGCCTCTCAACTGTCAATCAACTGGTGTACAGGTTCCTGAGCCTACTGGGCTCTATCATATCTACACTTGAAACTGTGTATGGAGTCAGCCTCCACCACATCACTTCCTAATGCATTCCATTTGTCAACCACTCTGACACTAAAAAGTTCTTTCTAATATCTCTGTGGCTCATTTGGGCACTCAGTTTCCACCTGTGTCCCCTAGTGCGTGTGCCCCTTGTGTTAAATAGCCTGTCTTTATCAACCCTGTCGATTCCCTTGAGAATCTTGAATGTGGTGATCATGTCCCCCCTAACTCTTCTGTCTTCCAAGGAAGTGAGGTTTAATTCCCGTAGTCTCTCCTCGTAGCTCATACCTCTCAGCCCGGGTACTAGTCTGGTGGCAAACCTTTGAACCTTTTCCAGTTTAGTCTTATCCTTGACTAGATTTGGACTCCATGCTGGAGCTGCATACTCCAGGATTGGCCTGACATATGTGGTATACAAAGTTCTGAATGATTC
>NW_025567018.1:7500-18110 GCF_020424385.1 Procambarus clarkii | reverse complement strand
CCTCCAAGTTAAGGCTTGTTATAGGGGAAGCTCGCAAGGGTGTTCCTGGAGAGTCGAAGTGGTCTTGGGACAATTGTGGTGGTACTGTAAAGGACCGGCCCCGTGATTTATTGAGAAAGGTGGACTGGCTGGCGTGAGTACCGTGAAAGGAGATAAGATAAGATAAGGTACCTTTGGGGGATAAGGGGTTCAGGGGGATAAGATAAGATAAGGTACCTTTGGGGGATAATGGGTTCAGGGAGGATAAGATGAGATAAGATAAGGTACCTTTGGTGGATAATGGGTTCAGGGGGATAAGATGAGATAAGATAAGGTACCTTTGGTGGATAATGGGTTCAGGGGGATAAGATAAGATAAGGTACCTTTTGGGGGATAATGGGTTCAGGGGGATAAGATAAGATAAGGTACCTTTAAGTGTTGTGCAATAGAAGATAGAAGTGGACTCGTCGGAATTGAAGTTGTTGAGTAGTGTCATGTGTGAGAGTGACGCCTGGGGTGTTATACCTGTTATGTTGTACATATGTAATATGTTATGTTGTACATATGTAATATGTGTATGTGGTTAAGAAGTACACGAGGTGACGCTTTGGTTTAGTGTTGTTTGCGTCTGCGAGGCTCCCGGACGCAGGTTCGAATCCTCGTCACGGCCCTTGTGGATTTGTTCATTTGTTGTTAACCACCCATTCCTGCTGGGTTGACTATAACTACTCCCTTCTTCCAGGCTGTGACTCGTACGTCAGGCTGCGAGCAGCCGCGTCCAACAGCCTGGTTGATCAGTCCGGCAACCAGGAGGCCTGGTCGACGACCGGGCCGCGGGGACGCTAAGCCCCGGAAGCACCTCAAGGTAACCTCGAGGTTCTTAACTACTTACCTATGACTCGGGGCTGTTAAGAAGAGGCACTAAGGGACCCCATAGAAAGTTTGAATGGGCAGAACCCGGTTACTGGCTATCTTGAGGTTATCTTGAGATGATTTCGCGGCATAAAGTCCTCGCGGCCCGGTCCCCGACCAGGCCTCCTTTTTGTTACACCCCCCAATCAAGCAGCCCATAGCAGGTGTCTAACACCCAAATACCTATTTACTGCTTGGTGAACAAGTACATCAGTGTGAAAGAAATTACCCATTTGTTTCCGCCTCCGCCGGAGGATCGAACCCGGAACCTCACGACCACGAATCCGAAGCGCTGTCCACTCAGCTGTCAGGCTAAGTGAGACTGTAAGACTGATTCTGGCTATAAGTTCCTCAAGATGACACTATCAGTAATTCATTATCACTATCATTCACAAATCACTATCACTATCATTCTGTCTCGCTCTTGGACCATCTCTCAACACTTAAATGAGGTCACCCGACTACCTGAAGGCTCTGGCACGCCGTTGGCTCCTGGCTCATCCTGTACCTCACATAAGAGTAACTTAGCATTCTGTTTAGTTTATTCCTAATGGACATTAATAATAAGCTCATCAAATTAATGAGTTTCAAGGCTGGCGTGAGGCTACAGATGAGGTGATGCAGGAGAACAGCTTGTGCCCTGGAGCTTAATTGGGGACATCACCACCATGCTTAATGGTCCCTACTGTTTGTGTGAGAGAGAGAGAGACAGAGAGAGAGAGAGAGACAGAGAGAGAGAGGCAGACAGAGAGAGAGACAGAGAGAGAGACAGAGAGAGAGAGGCAGACAGAGAGAGAGACAGAGAGAGACAGACAGACAGGAGAGACAGAGAGAGAGAGGCAGACAGAGAGAGAGACAGAGAGAGACAGACAGACAGAGAGGCAGAGAGAGAGAGACAGAGAGGCAGACAGAGAGAGAGACAGAGAGAGAGACAGAGACAGAGAGAGAGAGGCAGAGAGAGAGAGAGTCCACTCCCCCGTGGGGAGGGAAGTACCTTGTTAGCATGGCTACAGGCGCTGGAATAATTTAACTTAGCCGCCGCGAGAGTCCCCAAATGCTGGGACCTGGTGCTAGGCGCGAGTGGGGCAACAATGGTGGGGAATATGAGGACAAAAAAAAAAAAATAGGCCTACTGACATGAGTGAAGGATTAAAGCAAGCTTAATGAGGCTTTCTAAATAAATTACAATAGGAAAGAATGTAGGGCTTAAATGGGCCTTTTGAAGGTGGATATGAAAGGCTTCTTGAGTTATCTTGAGATGATTTCGGGGCTTTAGTGTCCCCGCGGCCCGGTCCTCGACCAGGCCTCCACCCCCAGGAAGCAGCCCGTGACAGCTGACTAACACCCAGGTACCTATTTACTGCTAGGTAACAGGGGCATTC
Source organism: Procambarus clarkii (assembly GCF_020424385.1). Lineage (NCBI taxonomy): Eukaryota > Metazoa > Arthropoda > Malacostraca > Decapoda > Cambaridae > Procambarus > Procambarus clarkii. The sequence continues at coordinate 15,837 of NW_025567018.1, read as the reverse complement.
AGGGTGAAAGAAACTTTGCCCATTTGTTTCTGCCTCGTGCGGGAATCGAACCCGCACCACAGAATCACGAGTCCTGCGCGCTATCCACCAGGCTACGAGGCCCCCATCCTACGAGGCTTGGAGAGGAACGTGGGGAGTAGCACGGGCTATGGTGAGCCCGTTGGTTTACGCATGTGCATTAAACATTACAGGTGGTTGCAGACTCCAGCAATACCAACCCCATTCGACAACGTCCACCGCCACCTGAGGTAATGTACAGCTCTTGGACTGGACGGTAGAGCGACGGGCTCGCTTCATGCAGATCGGCGTTCAATCCCCCGAGACCGTCCATTAAGTGGTTAGCCGCCATTTCTTCCCTACACTTGTCCCATCCCAAATCCTTATCCCTGACATGGCTTGACGCTTTCCCGCCATAATTCTCTCGCTCTCCCAGTAACTCAGGCGGGATGAAAATATATATTTTTTTACCATAAGAGGACAGGTTACCTTGAGGTTACCTTGAGGTTACCTTGAGATTACTTTGAGGTGCTTCCGGGGCTTAGTGTCCCCGCGGCCCGGTCGTCGACCAGGCCTCGTTGGTCATCAAATCCCTAACCACGCGACTCCCCTGTGCTTCCAGCCAGCCCTGGGCATAACCAAACTTCTTCAGGACAAGGAAATGTAGACGTTTTATCTCTCAGAATGTTTGGTAAAATGTTTATTGTTTGTGATGTGTGTCTATGTATGTATTAACACCATGTACTGAACGGGGTGAGAATAGCTTGAGCTACCTCATCCCTGTGTGGGTATTTTACCTCAATAAACTTATTTCAATTTCAATTTCTTCAGCACACACAGAAATCACAATAGTGTAATGCATCAAATGAACAGATCCACAAGTGCCGTGGCCTTGTGGAACCACATTCGAACCCTCTTCACGGCCCTTGTGGATTTGTTCAAGCTTCTTTCAGCTTTAGTGATGCCAAGCTTCTGTAGAAGCCTGTACCAAGCTTCCTCAGCTTGGGGGGGGGGGGGGGGGATGACGAAGGTCGTTACCTGCTAAATATAACACTGCTCTTCACTAAAAATACCGTTATCTTGAGGTTATCTTGAGGTTATCTTGAGATGATTTCGGGGCTTTAGTGTCTCCACGGCCCGGCCTCCACCCCCAGGAAGCAGCCCGTGACAGCTGACTAACACCCAGGTACCTATTTTACTGCTAGGTAACAGGGGTGTTAGTCAGCTGTCAGGGGTGAAAGAAACTCTGCCCATTGTTTCTCGCCGGCGCCTGGGATCGAATCCCAGGACCACAGGATCACAAGTCCAGCGTGCTCTCCGCTCGGCCGACCGGCTCCCTGCTCCGTCTATGAACCTCCTACATTCCTCCTCCTTTTCAGCAAATTAGATATGAGCAGACTCCTAAGTCAGGTTAATGAGGCGAAATAGTCGGTGAACCACAGGGGTGGGGGGGGGAAGGGTGAGATGGGCATCTTTTACCCATTTACCTTGCTACCTGGACGGCCTCTTGCCTTACCTTCATGGGGGCAGCATCGCCTACCTGGCCCACAAGAACCATACAAGAGTGAGGTTTGTGGATCTGCTGTGATGCTGTGTGAATAGGGAAGGGGGGGGGGAAGGGGTGAAGGGGCACAAGATCTCATACTCGGGGAAGACCACCAACCTATCCCCAGGACACTCCTAGCAACCTATCTTAGGACACTCCCAGCAACCTATCCTCAGGACACTCCCAGCAACCTATCCTCCGGACACTCCCAGCAACCAATCTTAGGACACTCCCAGCAACCAATTCATGGACACTAACTCTCTACTCTGGTCTCTACTCCCCCTCTATAGATATATAGAGGGGACATATATATATGTCCCTCTCTATATATCTATAAACAGATATATAAACGAGACATAGCGGGTGTCGGCAGAGACCTGTAACACAGCTTACGTGTTACTATACCTATTAAGTTCAATATCCTTTATTGTCACTAAGGACTCAGGTCAGCTAAGAGGCAGCTGAAGGCTCCTTCAAGACCTGACCCTCACTCACACCGGACTCCCTGGACGGTAGAAATAGCGTAAACTACTCTATTCTCTCCGGATGTACTTTATCATCTCAATAAACTGGACCTTGAATCTGACAGCCTCCGGACATGAAGGAGGGCAAGCACATGTCACGGCTTCAGTCTTGTAACGCAACTGCCTCGGCGACGTTGCAAGAGTAGCAGATGACGTTGTTGTTGTCTTAGATTTAGCTACTCAGAACCATGTGTCCATGTAGCACGGGTTATGGCGAGCCCGTAAAGATGATGCGTTAGGGGCACTACTCCTCACTCGGGGCACTTTTTTTTGGGGGGTAGAAATAGCCTAAGCTACTCTATCCCTTTGAGATGTATTTATTGCTTATCTCAATAAACATACTTGAACTTGAACTTGATGCGTTAGGCGCTGGTTAAGTACACGCGTGTATAGCCTTAAATCTTTCTTGAAGATCTCGAGGATTATCCTCCCTCTAGCCCTCGGCCTCATAACACATAAGGGATTACATAATGCTCCTTCTTCTTCCTTACAGACGATACTAATTTACTTGTAGCTTTGAGTATTGAAATTGAAATAAGTTTATTGAGGCAAAATCCACACAAAGGGATGATGTAGCTCAAGCTATTCTCACCCCGTTCAGTACATCGTGTTAATACATACATAGACACACATCACAAACAATAAACATGTTACCGAACATTCTGAGAGATAAACATATACATTTCCTGCTTTGAGTATAGTCGATTGCGAGTCCTCTACAACTGGACGCACAATTGCATGTCTCCTCACAACATGACTGCCCATCTCACACATGTGCTGGCAACGGGACTTGCACACTTGGGACTTGCACACCGGACTTCCACAGGTTGCACACTTGTGTAGCAGCTGTGGTCTACCTTATAGAGCCAATGGCATCACTTGCTCTCATAAATCTCCCGACGACTCGGCTCACACAGCAATAGCCTTCTCACGGTGACGTAAGTTGAAATGAACTCAAATTCCCCTAATTGTAGGTGGATGTGACTTACGATCCACTCCCGAGCTCTGCGGCGGGCTTGCCGGCTCCTCCAGCCTCGGAATAACAATTCCAGTTGATGACTGAGTGTTGGGTAAGCGTCGATGTTACTCTACGAGGTAACACATCAAGGTACCTTCCGGAAGCCCGTCTATGGGGTCGTACGACAAGCGGGGTGATCCTATGGGGTCGTACGACAAGCGGGGTGATCCTATGGGGTCGTACGACAAGCGGGTGATCTATGGGTTCGTACGACAAGCGGGGTGGGGTCGTACGACAAGCGGGGTGATCCTATGGGGTCGTACGACAAGCGGGGTGATCCTATGGGGTCGGTAACAGGGAAATCAGGGTTAAAGAAACTCTGCCCGTAGTTTTCCCCGCCTGTGCCTGGAATCGAACCCCGGTCCACAGTACTACATCTCCAGCGTGCTGTCCACTCAGCCACCGGCGCCCCATGTGTGCGTGTGTGTGCTGACCTTTGACCAGTGTGTGATGACCTTTAGCCAGTGTGTGTGATGCAACACTGGCCCAATGTGTGCTGACCTTGGGTCCCCTCCTCCCCCCTGCTGCCCAACCGCCTCCGCACCTCCCCCCCCGTCGCTCTACAACAGCAAGACGCCGCCACCTGCTGCTCTCGTTACCAAGCTTGAGTATTCAGGAGAGCTGACTCCTCCTCCTCCTCTGAGGACCCGGGCCAGCTCATCAAAGGACCGCTGACCGTGTCCTTCTACGCTCAATGGCCCTCCGGACCACGGCCCTCCGGACCACGGCCCTCCGGACCACGTCCCTCCGGACCACGTCCCTCTGGACCACGTCCCTCCGGACCACGTCCCTCCGGACCACGGCCCTCCGGACCACGTCCCTCCGGACCACGGCCCTCCGGACCACGGCCCTCCGGACCACGTCCCTCTGGACCACGTCCCTCCGGACCACGTCCCTCCGGACCACGGCCCTCCGGACCACGGCCCTCCGGACCACGTCCCTCCGGACCACGACCCTCCGGACCACGTCCCTCCGGACCACGTCCCTCCGGACCACGTCCCTCCGGACCACGTCCCTCCGGACCACGTCCCTCCGGACCACGTCCCTCCGGACCACGTCCCTCCGGACCACGGCCCTCCGGACCACGGCCCTCCGGACCACGTCCCTCCGGACCACGGTCCTCCGGACCACGTCCCTCCGGACCACGACCCTCCGGACCACGTCCCTCCGGACCACGTCCCTCCGGACCACGTCCCTCCGGACCACGGCCCTCCGGACCACGTCCCTCCGGACCACGGCCCTCCGGACCACCATGGCCTCCTGCTGGCCTCCTTCGCCACCTTCTACATACACACAATCTCCCCCCCCCCTCCTCTCCCTTCCTTACCTCCGTTATCAATAGCCATTACCAAGTGAAGCCAACCATGCATTCGTCACGTCTACCTTACCTTCTCTCTCCCTCTCTCGCTCGCTCTCCCTTTCTCCTCTCTCCAGGGGGAAATAAATTCAACTGTTTAATTAGTAGTCAGTGGTAGAGTTGCCTCAGGCTCCGACACATGACGACACTTGTACCGCAGGTTGACGCATCCAGAATTCACACACTCTAAGACAAAGTTTTCTTGACGAGAGAGAGAGAGAGAGAGAGAGAGAGAGAGAGAGAGAGAGAGAGAGAGAGAGAGAGAGAGAGAGAGAGAGAGAGAGAGAGAGAGAGAGAGAGAGAGAGAGAGAGAGAGAGAGATGGTGGCAGAAGTGTTGTGAGAGTGCGTCACGTCCCGACAAGATGGTGACACAGTTTACACAATATAAACACTGTAGCAGGTTAGCCAGCTATATTATTCGTAATTATTGTTATTCAATATTAATTTACCCCATTATCGTTCCTGCTGGAGAAGGTCTCTCTCTCTCTCTCTCTCTCTCTCTCTCTCTCTCTCTCTCTCTCTCTCTCTCTCTCTCTTAGAAAATGTAACATTACGAAAAGAAGAAAAACGGTTCAAAAACTCTACAGAAAACAAATATCCGATTTCAGACTTTTTAAATTCGCAAGGGGGTAGGGGGTCACTGTCGGAACTAATATTTCTTAAAGATAAGGAATGTGGACAACCTCGACCAGCCTACGACTGTTATATACCCCTCACGTGTGTCGTCTTGATAAGTTGGGTGAAATGTGCCCCAAGCTTCTAGCAAGGAAATAATTACATGAATATAAAATTATAGTGCATCAATTATTTCACACACACACACACACACACACACACACACACACACACACACACACACACACACACACACACACACACACACACACACACACACACACACACACAAACACACATTTGGCAAAGAATGCGTCAAAGAATGGATCAAAGGTGAGCCACAGAGAAACCATCTGAAAAAAAAAGAATTGAATGAAAACAATGGTTAGCCTAATTTATGAGGCTTCAAATGTCGCCCGGCAAACCTCGACGGAATGGAATCAAGGAGTTTACGCGAAGAAACAACAAAGACATCTAAGACATCTAAACCTAACAGTGTGTGTTACAGGTGACTGTAATTGTAGTGGGATAAACAGATAAACAAAACAGGGAATACTAAGCAAAAAAAAAAAGACTGTTTTGAAATAGTTGATGACTGCTTCCTTAAACAACATATGGATGAACCATCACAGTAAAATAACATTTTCAGCCTTGGTGTTATCTAAGACAGAGATACAGATAACATTATAATGAGGAGTGAGTTAGGGGAGCTGTTATCATAAAGGGAATCAGACTCAACATAGCATTAGGACTCTTGATAGACTGCGGGAGTTTCGGAAGCCTAATTCTGAGGACATAATTAACAGAGGGAAGGGATGCGTGAGGAGAAAGCGCCAAGCCATAATTAAGGAGTTCTGAGGAAGGACAGGGGGGGGGGAGGAGAGGGGGAGGGGGGGGCAGACCCCAAACATGGGAGGAGGGCGGCTCTTGCCACACTATCTACTCTAATATTATTCCACAGATTTTGGCCAAATTCGACAGGTGTTGTTTGGGGCGGTGGTGGCGGCGGTGTAGCCACAGCCTGGCGGCGGCGTAGCCACAGCCTGGCGGCGGTGTAGCCACCACAGCCTGGCGGCGGTGTAGCCACAGCCTGGCGGCGGCGTAGTAGCCACAGCCTGGCGGCGGTGTAGCACAGCCTGGCGGCGGTGTAGCCACAGCCTGGCGGCGGCGTAGCCACAGCCTGGCGGCGGTGTAGCCACCACAGCCTGGCGGCGGTGTAGCCACAGCCTGGCGGCGGTGTAGCCACAGCCTGGCGGCGGTGTAGCCACAGCCTGGCGGCGGTGTAGCCACAGCCTGGCGGCGGTGTAGCCACCACAGCCTGGCGGCGGTGTAGCCACCACAGCCTGGCGGCGGTGTAGCCACAGCCTGGCGGCGGTGTAGCCACAGCCTGGCGGCGGTGTAGCCACAGCCTGGCGGCGGTACACGCCCACTAAGCTACTGTTGAGTAGCTTAGCACCACCCCCGCGTCCCGGGTCCTGCCCACGACCCTGGCTTGGGCTGGAGGCCAAGTCGTGGCGGCGGTGGCTGGGGGGGCGGGGCTGGCCCAGCTGGTCGTGTGTGGAAGCTCCTCCACACCTGCTATTATTACCGCTCAGAGAGGAAGAAAACAGCAACCGGTGTTGAGTAGCCCGTGAGCATATCTGATTGTAAGTGGCCATCACGCCTGATTTACCGCCACAGTTTGGTTTATCCATCAAGAGTTTTACTTTGATCATTATGATTCCCCCTTTGTCAGTAGCCAGGACGACCCCAGGCGATTGGTTGAGGGATGGGTGAGAAGGAGGAGGTGCAGGGGGAAAAGGACGTAGAAGGAGCAGGAGGAATAGGAGAATGACGGAGGAGGAATAATTAGAAGAAATGGGGCTGGTGGGGGTGTTTAGGTATCAGTCACTATAGAAATTGAGGCTTTTCCCCTTGAGTATTGAAATTCTCTGTCGAGCCTGGAGGTGGCTTCTACAGCTTCCTTTCAGTGTGTTCCTTTTGTTGACCAGAAGTGCAGGGCGCGACGTATTTCCTTACACACACACACACACACACACACTCCACACACACACACACACACACACACACACACACACACCTTCGATTCATTTGCGTTTCCAGCTTTTACTTAGGGTGGTGGTGGTGGTGGCTGGACGGTGGTGTACTCACCTAATTGTACTCACCTAATTTTGCTTGCGGGGGTTGAGCTTTGGCTCTTTGGTCCCGCCTCTCAACCGTCAATCAACTGGTGTACAGGTTTCTGAGCCTACTGGGCTCTATCGTATCTACATTTGAAACTGTGTATGGAGTCAGCCTCCACCACATCACTTCCTAGTGCATTCCATTTATTAACTACTCTGACACTGAAAAAATTCTTTGTGTGGTGTGGTGGTGGTAGAGGGTGGACGGGGGGGTGGTAGTGGTGGTAGAGGGTGGACGGGGGGGGGTGGTAGTGGTGGTGGTGATGGTGGTAGAGGGTGGACGGGGGGGGGGGGTGGTAGTGGTGGTAGAGGGTGGACGGGGGGTGGTAGTGGTGGTGGTGGTAGAGGGTGGACGGGGGGGGTGGTGGTAGTGGTGGTGGGTGGTAGACGGGGGGGGGGGGGGTGTAGACAGTAGAGGGTGGACGGGGGGGGGTGGTGGTAGTGGTGGTGGTGGGTAGAGGGTGGGACGGGGGGGGGTGGTGGTAGTGGTGGTGGTGGTGGTAGGAGAGGTAGAGAGTGATGGTTGTGGCATCACCCGTCCGTCAGCGCTGCCCGTCTCCCGGCTGACAGCCTCCAAATGCTTGCTCCTTTTTTTTCTGCTGTTGTGTTATTAATGAGTATAAAATAATGACAGGAGGAGTGGCCACACCCCCTGCTGTGTTTTGACGTGTTCTTGTTAGAGACAGACGGAGAGAAGAATACTGATAAACAGAGGGAGAGGGAGAGAGAGAGATAGAGACAGCTTGATTGCTGATTGCAATAGTCTTATCTCCCGGGTTTAGTGGAGGGATAGTGTCCTCAGATGACTATCCCTGGCGATCTTTAACAAGGTGATGAGCCCTGTGGAGAGACTCATCACCAGCCTTGACTCAAACTGGCTGGCCTGGTCAGTTCATCAATGTTCAACACCAGAGAGATGAACATTGGATAATGTTCTCACGATTCACCACCTATCCTAGGTCTAGCAGCACAAGTCAAGAAGGAGGGAGGGAGGGAGGGAGAGAGGGAGGGAGAGAGGGAGGGAGAGGGAGGAGGGGAGGGAGAGAGGGGGAGCCACCTACCTGCAGAAGCTGTGCCCAGATTATGCAGGAATAAG
>NW_025567018.1:0-2500 GCF_020424385.1 Procambarus clarkii | reverse complement strand
TGACCGAGACAATCACGGTTGACGACCGAGACAACCGCGGTTGATGACCGAGACAACCACGGTTGATGACCGAGACAACCACGGTTGATGACGCGAGACAACCACGGTTGATGACGCGAGACAACCACGGTTGATGACGCGAGACAACCACGGTTGATGACGCGAGACAACCACGGTTGATGACGCGAGACAACCACGGTTGATGACGCGAGACAACCACGGTTGATGACCGAGACAACCACGGTTGATGACCGAGACAACCACGGTTGATGACCAAGACAACCACGGTTGATGACCGAGACAACCACGGTTGATGACCGAGACAACCACGGTTGATGACCGAGACAATCACGGTTGATGACCGAGACAATCACGGTTGATGACCGAGACAACCACGGTTGATGACCGAGACAACCACGGTTGATGACCGAGACAACCACGGTTGATGACCGAGACAACCACGGTTGATGACCGAGACAACCACGGTTGATGACCGAGACAACCACGGTTGATGACCCGAGACAATCACGGTTGATGACGCGAGACAACCACGGTTGATGACGCGAGACAATCACGGTTGATGACGCGAGACAACCACGGTTGATGACGCGAGACAACCACGGTTGATGACGCGAGACAACCACGGTTGATGACGCGAGACAACCACGGTTGATGACGCGAGACAACCACGGTTGATGACGCGAGACAACCACGGTTGATGACGCGAGACAACCACGGTTGATGACGCGAGACAACCACGGTTGATGACGCGAGACAACCACGGTTGATGACGCGAGACAACCACGGTTGATGACGCGAGACAAACACGGTTGATGACGCGAGACAACCACGGTTGATGACGCGAGACAACCACGGTTGATGACGCGAGACAACCACGGTTGATGACGCGAGACAACCACGGTTGATGACGCGAGACAACCACGGTTGATGACGCGAGACAACCACGGTTGATGACGCGAGACAACCACGGTTGATGACGCGAGACAACCACGGTTGATGACGCGAGACAACCACGGTTGATGACGCGAGACAACCACGGTTGATGACGCGAGACAACCACGGTTGATGACGCGAGACAACCACGGTTGATGACGCGAGACAACCACGGTTGATGACGCGAGACAACCACGGTTGATGACGCGAGACAACCACGGTTGATGACGCGAGACAACCACGGTTGATGACGCGAGACAACCACGGTTGATGACGCGAGACAACCACGGTTGATGACCGAGACAACCACGGTTGATGACCCAAACTACACCATCAGAAGATGAAGAAATCGACTTGATAATGATCCAAGACGGAGCCAAACGTCGTCGTCGTCTCACGTCGTCGTCTTCTGGTGTGTGGGTCTGGTCATCGTGTCTTCAGCCACGGTATCGTGACTCATCGTCCTCATGCCAAGGTTACTCACGCTCCTCTCAGGTGGGTGTTGATGCTTGGATGAGTGCCATTAACTGCACTTACCCTCTGGCACTTACCCTCTGGCACTTACCCTCTGGCACTTACCCTCTGGCACTTACCCTCTGGCACTTACCCTCTTGACACAGAGTTATCACTCAGGTACACCGAGATGTGTGTCTGACGTCCCCAGTACTGTGAGTACTGTGAATACTGTGAGGACACCTACGGTTACACTGTATTAGAAAGATATCCGTAGTCCTCCTCGCTACGGATACATGTGTTTTACTGTTAAAAAGGATACCAGTCTTCCTGCTGTTTAAGATTCGCTACTCGGGACAAGGAGTTCGAGGTAGCACGGGCTACGGTGATCCCGTAGTGGACAGTTTTCCTGACCATAGACACACACACGCTTGTGTTTTTTTAAGGTTAAGATGGCATTCTCTCAGTCATGATTTACGTTATATTTCCAAGCGTCGTCTAGAGTCATTTAGTGACCCGTCTGGTATCAGGTCAGTTACCTTGAGGTGCTTCCGGGGCTTAGCGTCCCCGCGGCCCGGTCGTCGACCAGGCCTCCTGAATTCGTTGATATTTATTAACTATGTGTAATTATAAACTCAAATATTATTGTATTTACGGACACTACTTTCTTACTACAAACCATCTTCTTGAGGTTATTTTGAGATGATTTCGGGGCTTTTTAGTGTCCCCGCGGCCCGGTCCTCGACCACGCCTCCACTCCCAGAAAGCAGCCCGTGAGAGCTGAGTAACACCCAGGTACCTATTTTACTGCTAGGTAACAGGGGCATAGGGTGAAAGAAACTCTGTCCATTGTTTCTCGCCGGCGCCTGGGATCGAACCCAGGTCCACAGGATCACAAGTCCAGCGTGCTGTCCGCTCGGCCGACCGGCTCGACCATTGTCTAATAAAAAAATGATATATACCAAAAAATTGTCAAATAATAAATTCGGCAGCATTCAAGAAAAAATAAATTACAAACTAATAATTTATCTAATGTTAAGATGATAATTACATTTTCTAATATATTTAATATTAAGATTATAATTAAATAATT
>NW_025567017.1:0-18148 GCF_020424385.1 Procambarus clarkii | reverse complement strand
CCACCTTTCAAAAAAGTGAAAAGATGAATTCATTTTGGCATTACTGTCATTACTTTGGAAGTTTTTTAATTATAGCACATGCTTAAACAAACTCGCTCGCAAAAACAAACTCATTTTTTTTTTTTAACTTACACAAATAAACCCAGGGCTTTCACATTCGCGCAAATACTTAGTCCCCCCTAAACTTAAAACATTTGCACAATCTTACTTAAACACATTGCTAAACTCTTATACACAAACAAAAACTCAATTTTTAACTTACACAATAAACCCAGGGCTTTCACATTCGCGCAAATACTTAGTCCCCCCTAAACTTAAAACAGTTGCACAATCTTACTTAAACACATTGCTAAACTCGTATACACAAACAAAAACTCAATTTTTAACTTACACAAATAAACCCAGGGCTTTCACATTCGCGCAAAATACTTAGTCCCCCCCTAAACTTAAAACAGTTGCACAATCTTACATAAACACTTTGCTAAACTCTTACACACAAACAAAAACTGAATTTTTAACTTACACAAATAAACCCAGGGCTTTCACATTCGCGCAAAATACTTAGTCCCCCCTAAACTTAAAACAGTTGCACAATCTTACTTAAACACATTGCTAAACTCTTATACACAAACAAAAACTCAATTTTTAACTTACACAAATAAACCCAGGGCTTTCACATTCGCGCAAAATACTTTGTCCCCCCTAAACTTAAAACAGTTGCACAATCTTACTTAAACACATTGCTAAACTCTTATACACAAACAAAACTCAATTTTTAACTTACACAAATAAACCCAGGGCTTTCACATTCGCGCAAAATACTTAGTCCCCCCTAAACTTAAAACATTTGCACAATCTTACTTAAACACATTGCTAAACTCTTATACACAAACAAAAAAATTTTTAACTTACACAAATCAATTTTTAACTTACACAAATAAACCAAGGGCTTTCACATTCGCGCAAATACTTAGTCCCCCCTAAACTTAAAACAGTTGCACAATCTTACTTAAACACATTGCTAAACTCTTATACACAAACAAAAAAGCTCAATTTTTAACTTACACAAATAAACCCAGGGCTTTCACATTCGCGCAAATACTTAGTCCCCCCTAAACTTAAAACAGTTGCACAATCTTACTTAAACACATTGCTAAACTCTTATACACAAACAAAAACTCAATTTTTAACTTACACAAATAAACACGGGCTTTGCACATTCACACAAAAAAAATGCTTAGTCCCCCCTAGACTTGAACACTCACAATCTTACGGTGCTTTAATTTCCAAAGCCTTCCAAACCTGCACTGGTCCTGCCCAGCTGACTGTGGCTGGATGGGAAATTAGAATTGAGCCAAAAACAGTTGGTCAGGGCGAGATACGGCCTCATTTTTAGAGACATTTACTATAGCAAAGCTTGAACATCGAGAACTGAATGCGGGCCTACACGAGAGTTGTTCTTGGCACTCAAATGTTTAGAGATTAAAAATACATAGAATCTGCAAGAGCCCACCAAAGTCGCTCACGCGGGCAATAGACATGTTTTTCGCCCAAGTGTATTTATTTAAAACAAAATACGTCAGATAGAAAGATTTTCGCATTGCCATTATATTTACCTTATAAAGCCTCTTTATAAAAATGATATGCCACTGCGTATTATGATTGTTTTATAATAAATATTGCATAAATACTTACACGATTTCATAAACAAAAAATTATTTTAATGAGCCATGTTAGGAAGCCATCATTTTTACAATAAATAAAAACTTTTAAACTAACTAAAAAGATATATCTCATAGAGGAAGATTTATTCTTCAAGATATATGTTATTGTTTAAGAGTTTAATTTTGTATCAAAAGGTTTGCCAATGTTTTCAAAACTCTGGCCTACAAATTTTTTTTTAAGGTTTTCCGCCTCTCTTTCTCCCACATGTGTCCTCATTTGGACCGGATGCAGAGTAACCTTCGTGCAAGTCCTGACTCAGTTTCCCCAACGTCCAAACTATTGGACATTGCAATATTTCACTAAATAATGCAGTATTTTAGTTGCCCCCTCTAATTATAGAGATTTTAATCTCTAAACATTTGAGTGTCAAGAACAACTCTCGTGCAGGCCCGCGTTCAGTCCCCGACGTTCAAGCTTTTTTCTATAGTAAATGTCTCTAAAATGAGGCCGTATCTCGTCCTGACCAACTGTTTTTGGCTCAATTGTAACCCATCCAGCAGCAGTCTGCTGGATAGAAGGGCAGTGGGCCTGATAAAAATAAAAAAAAATAAACATAAATTGTTAGACTAGCTCTTTACATATGCTAGTTGTTTAATTTATTAACTGCTACTAATGCGATGATGATGCAAGAGGAGCCAGTACACATCTATGGATCAACCAATAAAAGCAGCAGACTTCTAGATGTTACTACTGCTCGGCTTAGCCCCCCCCCCCCCAATAGCAAGATGGGAATAGGGGGGGGGGCTGCATTAATAAAATGAATTAAAACTAACATTCAATTATATATTCTCAAACTTATGCAAAAAAAAAACTTTACAATCACATTTGCAAAACTTGCACAAATTAATTTTGGCAATTTCGTTTACCCATTATTTGTTTGTTTTTCTTGCTTGAGCCAAAATGAATTGTTGGGCTCATTACCAGAGTCCATTTCCCACCGTGGCAACCCTTCCCACTACCCGCCCCACATGATTGGATTCATAATAAATGAACTAAACTAGCATTCAATTATATTCTCAACAAACTTATGCAACCCCCATACAATTACATTAGCAAGCTAACACAAATTCATTGAGCAAGTTTAACTATTCGCATACTTTGCGTCATTATATAATGGAATACGAAAAGGAAATTCGCAGAATTCAGAGATAACACCATCAATGGAGTCCAAGAAATACGCTTGTACTTCATTCATAATGATGCGCTGCCAGGAATCTTAGCAAAGTAACCAAAATATTTGCTTACTGTATGTATGCGCAGGATGCACATGACTCTCCGGTTAGGTGGTTGTGGAGTGAGACCAGCAACTGCAGACTTCCCATAGTCGTAAAAATGCCTTGTATAGAGACCGTTGCAAGCCTCTTGTTGAATCACTTAGGGTGCATATATGTGTGTGTGTGTGTGTGTGTGTGTGTATGTAACGAGCTTTCAAGAGATTGTCACTTACATAGCTAAACAATATGTAGGGTTCAGTTTCCAATCAATTATACGGCTCTCGAACCCTTTTCCCCCGCTACATGCGGGAGATCCCTTTTATTTTCAGCTAAAATATGCATTATATTCAGGGGGGTTCGCTGTGTCATAGCACAACCAAAAGCCCAACATACTCCCCTAAACTTTCCCTATACGTCAACTTTTCCGTTGTACGTCAGGCTGCGAGCAGCCGCGTCCAACAGCCTGGTTGATCAGTCCGGCAACCAGGAGGCCTGGTCGACGACCGGGCCGCGGGGACGCTAAGCCCCGGAAGCACCTCAAGGTAACCTCAAGGTATCCCATCTAAATTTAAAAAATGCATTTCCAATACCCAATATATATATATATATATATATTGACGGCCGTGATGGTCAAGTGGATTAAGGCGCCCTGTAGTTACCAGTTGTGTTGCTTCTGGGAGTATGGGTTCGAGTCACTTCTGGGGTGTGAGTTTTCATTCGCATATAGTCCTGGGGACCATTCAGGCTTGTTCGCATTTGTGTTCCTCACGTGTGCCCCAAAGAATGAGGTGATTTGGTGAAATGCTATGCCCAAGATTACCATATATATATATATATATATATATATATATATATATATATATATATATATATATATATATATATATATATATATATATATATATATATATATACTGTCCCTCCCCCACCCCCACCCCACCCCCCAGGAATAGGCCTGATTTGTTCAAGCCAAAGCCCAATTCACCCGAGTTTTCTCTATCTCATCTAAAAATAACGTTCATTTCCAATGCCCATTATCCAGCCACCACATATTCCCCATTCCCAAGACCATTTCATAGTGTTAGTGCTGTGGCCATCTACCTAATTTCATCCAAATTAATGACAATTCCCCATTAAATATTGGCAAAAATATGCCAAATCATATCACAGCCAAAGCCCATTTCACCCAAGTTTTACCTATCCCATATAAATTTAATGTGCATTTTCAATATCTAATATCCAGGTGCCCTATGTCACGCCCTATTCCCAAGACCATTTCATAGCGCAGTGTCCATCCAGCTGTTTCCAAATATCCAGATGTGTTTATATATCTTCAATCCTACGAAACCAGACCTAACCTAACACACAGCTAAGGCCAAATTTATCCCAATTTAATCCAATTTCCACCTAATTTGATCCAATTTATTCAAATTTAATCCAATTCCCGCCAAATTTTCCCGAGTTTACCATTTCATAGCACAACCAAAGCCCCAATTTGACCAAGTTTCACCTATCCCAATTAAATTTAATGTGAATCTTCAATATCAGGTCGCCCCCAATGTCACAGCCAATTCCCAAAGACCATTTCATAGTAATAGTGCAGTGTTCATCCAGCCATTTTCATGTTCCAGATGTGTTTATATATCATCAAACCTACCAAAAGCAGACCTAACCCAATACGGCTAAGGCCAAATTTAAGCAAATTTTCCCCAATTTAAGATAATTTCCACCTAATTTGCCACAATTTTATCCAATTTCCACCAAATTTTACCATAGTTCACCTTATCATAGCACAGCCAAAGCCCCAGTTTGTCCAAGTTTCACCCATTCCATATAACTTTTATGTGTATTTCCAGTATCCAATATCCAGTGGTCGATGTCATACTTCATTCCCAGAGACCATTTCATAGTGATAGTGTAGGGTCTGACGAGCCATTTCCAATATACAGATGCGTTTATATACATCAATCCTACCTAAAAACCAGACCCAACCCTAACATGGCTAAGACCAAATTTAACCAAATGTATCACAATTTAAGACAATTTCTACCTAATTTGCCCCAATTTATCCAAATTTAAGACATTGTCTACCAAATTTACCCGATTTTACGTATTATAGCAAGGTCAATGCCCAATTTTCCCCCCCAAGTTTCGCCTATTCCATACACTGCAAATTTAAGGCGCATTTTCAATATGCAGTCCAATAATCTCGACTGTTTTCTTTTTTTATTTGTTAGTTATGGATCTTTGTTAAATATTGTATTTTATATTCTTAGAAAAGTATTTGTTTGGATATTAACCCAACCACCCTGCACCCTAACCTGCGTGGATCTTTGCCGAATATTCCTGTCAATGTTGTTTATGGACTCAACAACCCTGAAGCTAACCTGCCTTGACCTGACGTTAATTGTTGCACCTTCTTTTTTTGGGGGGAAAGTGATGTTTTTGCATCAACCCAACCGCCCTTGCCCATACCTCTGATACCAAAAATCTTGGTTCCATATATGGTATCTTATTCTTGGGACACAGCCAATCCATCCCAACCTAACCTCTATTAACTATGGGTTTAATGACCATTTTTCTCTACATCAGTTCAAACACAACCCAACCTCATATAAATGGATCTGAACTCCATTTGTACACATGTTCTTAGGAAACATGATAAAATTCGCCATATCTCTATCATTAAATAATAAAATTTTTCCTTAACCTGGCCTATAATCCCCCCCCCCCAATTGGGACAAATTTGTGTTAGATTTGGGTTATATTAAGCTAATGTGAAAATATATTCCTACTTTAATTCTTTAATATCCATAATTTGCCAGAATTTCGAGGGGGGAGGGGGATTATAGGCCAGGTTAAGGAAAAATTTTATTATTTAATGATAGAGATATGGCGAATTTTATCATGTTTCCTAAGAACATGTGTACAAATGGAGTTCAGATCCATTTATATGAGGTTGGGTTGTGTTTGAACTGATGTAGAGAAAAATGGTCATTAAACCCATAGTTAATAGAGGTTAGGTTGGGATGGATTGGCTGTGTCCCAAGAATAAGATACCATATATGGAACCAAGATTTTTGGTATCAGAGGTATGGGCAAGGGTGGTTGGGTTGATGCAAAAACATCACTTTCCCCCCAAAAAAGAAGGTGCAACAATTAACGTCAGGTCAAGGCAGGTTAGCTTCAGGGTTGTTGAGTCCATAAACAACATTGACAGGAATATTCGGCAAAGATCCACGCAGGTTAGGGTACCGGGTGGTTGGGTTAATATCCAAACAAATACTTTTCTAAGAATATAAAATACAATATTTAACAAAGATCCATAACTAACAAATAAAGAAAGAAAACAGTCGAGATTATTGGACTGCATATTGAAAATGCGCCTTAAATTTGCAGTGTATGGAATAGGCGAAACTTGGGGGGGAAAATTGGGCATTGACCTTGCTATAATATGTAAAATCGGGTAAATTTGGTAGACAATGTCTTAAATTTGGATAAATTGGGGCAAATTAGGTAGAAATTGTCTTAAATTGTGATACATTTGGTTAAATTTGGTCTTAGCCATGTTAGGGTTGGGTCTGGTTTTTAGGTAGGATTGATGTATATAAACGCATCTGTATATTGGAAATGGCTCGTCAGACCCTACACTATCACTATGAAATGGTCTCTGGGAATGAAATATGACATCGACCACTGGATATTGGATACTGGAAATACACATAAAAGTTATATGGAATGGGTGAAACTTGGACAAACTGGGGCTTTGGCTGTGCTATGATAAGGTGAACTATGGTAAAATTTGGTGGAAATTGGATAAAATTGTTGCAAATTAGGTGGAAATTATCTTAAATTGGGGAAAATTTGGTTAAATTTGGCCTTAGCCGTATTGGGTTAGGTCTGCTTTTGGTAGGTTTGATGATATATAAACACATCTGGAACATGGAAATGGCTGGATGAACACTGCACTATTACTATGAAATGGTCTTTGGGAATTGGCTGTGACATTGGGGGGCGACCTGATATTGAAGATTCACATTAAATTTAATTGGGATAGGTGAAACTTGGTCAAATTGGGTCTTTGGTTATGCTATGAAATGGTAAACTCTGGTAAATTTGGCGGGAATTGGATTAAATTTGAATAAATTGGATCAAATTAGGTGGAAATTGGATTAAATTGGGATAAATTTGGCCTTAGCTGTGTGTTAGGTTAGGTCTGGTTTCGTAGGATTGAAGATATATAAACACATCTGGATATTTGGAAACAGCTGGATGGACACTGCGCTATGAAATGTTCTTGGGAATAGGGCGTGACATAGGGCACCTGGATATTAGATATTGAAAATGCACATTAAATTTATATGGGATAGGTAAAACTTGGGTGAAATGGGCTTTGGCTGTGATATGATTTGGCATATTTTTGCCAATATTTAATGGGGAATTGTCATTAATTTGGATGAAATTAGGTAGATGGCCACAGCACTAACACTATGAAATGGTCTTGGGAATGGGGAATATGTGGTGGCTGGATAATGGGCATTGGAAATGAACGTTATTTTAGATGAGATAGAGAAAACTCGGGTGAATTGGGCTTTGGCTTGAACAAATCAGGCCTATTCCTGGGGGGTGGGGTGGGGGTGGGGGAGGGACAGTATATATATATATATATATATATATATATATATATATATATATATATATATATATATATATATATATATATATATATATATATATATATATATATTGGGTATTGGAAATGCATTTTTTTAAATTTAGATGGGATACCTTGAGGTTACCTTGAGGTGCTTCCGGGGCTTAGCGTCCCCGCGGCCCGGTCGTCGACCAGGCCTCCTGGTTGCCGGACTGATCAACCAGGCTGTTGGACGCGGCTGCTCGCAGCCTGACGTACAACGGAAAAGTTGACGTATAGGGAAAGTTTAGGGGAGTATATTGGGCTTTTGGTTGTGCTATGACACGGCGAACCCCCCTGAATATAATGCATATTTTAGCTGAAAATAAAAGGGATCTCCCGCATGTAGCGGGGGAAAAGGGTTCGAGAGCCGCATAATTGATTTGGAAACTGAACCCTACATATTGTTTAGCTATGTAAGTGACAATCTCTTGAAAGCTCGTTACATACACACACACACACAAACACACATACACACACACACACACACACACACACACACTCACACACACACACACACACACACACACACACACATATATGCACCCTAAGTGATTCAACAAGAGGCTTGCAACGGTCTCTATGCAAGGCATTTTTACGACTATGGGAAGTCTGCAGTTGCTGGTCTCACTCCACAACCACCTAACCGGAGAGTCATGTGCATCCTGCACATACATACAGTAAGCAAATATTTTGGTTACTTTGCTAAAATTCCTGGCAGCGCATCATTATGAATGAAGTACAAGCGTATTTCTTGGACTCCATTGATGGTGTTATCTCTGAATTCTGCGAATTTCCTTTTCGTATTCCATTATATAATGACGCAAAGTATGCGAATAGCTAAACTTGCTCAATGAATTTGTGTTAGCTTGCTAATGTAATTGTATGGGGGTTGCATAAGTTTGTTGAGAATATAATTGAATGCTAGTTTAGTTCATTTATTATGAATCCCATCATGTGGGGCGGGTAGTGGGAAGGGTTGCCACGGTGGGAAATGGACTCTGGTAATGAGCCCAACAATTCATTTTTGGCTCAAGCAAGAAAAACAAACAAATAATGGGTAAACGAAATTGCCAAAATTAATTTGTGCAAGTTTTGCAAATGTGATTGTAAAGTTTTTTTTGCATAAGTTTGAGAATATATAATTGAATGTTAGTTTTAATTCATTTTATTAATGCAGCCCCCCCCCCCTATTCCCATCTTGCTATGGGGGGGGGGGCCTAAGCCGAGCAGTAGTATCATCTAGAAGTCTGCTGCTTTTATTGGTTGATCCATAGATGTGTACTGGCTCCTCTTGCATCATCATCGCATTAGTAGCAGTTAATAATTAAACAACTAGCATATGTAAAGAGCTAGTCTAACAATTTATGTTTATTTTTTTTTATTTTTATCAGGCCCACTGCCCTTCTATCCAGCAGACTGCTGCTGGATGGGTTACAATTGAGCCAAAAACAGTTGGTCAGGACGAGATACGGCCTCATTTTAGAGACATTTACTATAGAAAAACGTCGGGGACTGAACGCGGGCCTGCACGAGAGTTGTTCTTGACACTCAAATGTTTAGAGATTAAAATCTCTATAATTAGAGGGGGCAACTAAAATACTATGAGATATATCTTTTTAGTTAGTTTAAAAGTTTTCTTTTATTGTAAAAATGATGCCTTCCTAACATGGCTCATTAAAATAATTTTTTGTTTATGAAATCGTGTAAGTATTTATGCAATATTTATTATAAAACAATCATAATATGCAGTGGCATATCATTTTTATAAAGAGGCTTTATAAGGTAAATATAATGGCAATGCGAAAATCTTTCTATCTGACGTATTTTTGTTTTAAATAAATACACTTGGGCGAAAAACATGTCTATTGCCCACGTGAGCGACTTGGGTGGGCTCTTGCAGATTCTATGTATTTTAATCTCTAAACATTTGAGTGCCAAGAACAACTCTCGTGTAGGCCCGCATTCAGTTCTCGATGTTCAAGCTTTTGCTATAGTAAATGTCTCTAAAAATGAGGCCGTATCTCGCCCTGACCAACTGTTTTTGGCTCAATTGTAATTTCCCATCCAGCCGCAGTCAGCTGGGCATGACCCAGTGCAGGTTTGGAAGGCTTTGGAAATTAAAGCACCGTAAGATTGTGAGTGTTCAAGTCTAGGGGGGACTAAGCATTTTTTTTTGAGTGAATGTGCAAAGCCCGTGTTTATTTGTGTAAGTTAAAAATTGAGTTTTTGTTTGTGTATAAGAGTTTAGCAATGTGTTTAAGTAAGATTGTGCAACTGTTTTGAGTTTAGGGGGACTAAGTATTTTGCGCGAATGTGAAAGCCCTGGGTTTATTTGTGTAAGTTAAAAATTGAGTTTTTGTTTGTGTATAAGAGTTTAGCAATGTGTTTAAGTAAGATTGTGCAACTGTTTTAAGTTTAGGGGGTGTCATGTTCACAGAAAATGGTACCATCCGTTTTCTATGTGCGGCGGCTGAGACGCCAGAGAGAGAGGAAGGTAAACAAGGGAGCGTACAGGACGCCCGCCAAGCTTGGTAGCTACTAGTCATGTAATCATATTAAGTATTAAAGTCAGTAACCAAGTCATGACTTTACATCAACCCTACAACCAAGACTTCCTCAGTAACACACAAACACCACATTGGCGACGAGGATGAACTGTGAACGCAGGTATTTGTTCAGTTTCAAACACAAGGGAGAAGCATGCTGCCTGGAGGAGGAAGAGAAGCTGTGAGCGCCATACCCGATGCTGTATGCTAACCGATGCTGTGTGCTAACCAATGCTGTGTGCTAAACGATGCTGTGTGCTAACCAATGCTGTGTGCTACCCAAGCTGTGTGCTACCCAAGCTATGCTGAAGAAACTGTGTACTGAGGAATCTGCCGACGTTGTGTACGAAACGACGCTTTGATGTGTACAAAACCTGATGTTTTGGTTACGAAACGACGCTTCGTGCTACAAAATTCATCACACTGAACTGACTGCTGTACCAACTGCTGCACCAACTGCTGTACCAACTGCTGTACCAACTGCTGTACCAACTGCTGCTGTACCAACTGCTGTGACAACTGCTGTGCTGCTGCTGTGAGTAGGAACAACACATGTACACAAGGGCTAGGTAAGAAGTCAGTTGCTGCTATATTGTGCACTGTTGTGAACTTTTGCATTAAAATGCTTGTGTGCTTTGCAAAATTAAAGTAATTACAGTGAATTATTGACTAACATATACAGTGCAGTAAGTGTTTAATATTCTGAGGAACATTTAAGTGATAAGTTACATTTATTCAGTAAAAATGGCAAATATACCTCAGTTTCCTGCATTTGATCCTGACTGTGACCAGACAAACCTGTCACAGAGGTGGGTCAAATGGCTTAAAAAGTTTGAAAATTTGTTGATTGTTTCTGACATCAAAAGTGCTGAAAGAAAGCGTGCCTTTCTACTTCATTATGTAGGTGATAGAGTTTGTGACATCTTTGACACACTGAAAGACACTGGTGGTGCCAAAGATTATGACACTGCCAAAGCCAAACTAACAGAGCATTTCAAACCAAGGCAAAATACTGCTAGGGAAATTATGCATTTCAGGAGAGCAAAACAACTCTCTAATGAAACTGTGGATCAATACCACACACGTCTGCAGGGTTTAGCAGCCCATTGTGAGTTTGCTGATGTTGGCAAAGAAATCAAACAGCAAATAATTGAAACATGCACATCTACACGTCTCCGTCGAAGAGCTCTAGAACTTGTTGATGATGACAGTTCTCTTACCAAGATACTGGATATGGCTCGTCGAATGGAAGATGCTGCACGTGATGCTCGTGTCATGGAGTGCAGTGCTAATAACGGTTCTGCCACTGTTACTAACAGTGATGAGGTACGTAAGGTTCAGGGAGGACACCGTGATCAAAGAAGATATCATGGCAAACCTAACAGTAAATTTAGCCGAGAACCACGTCACAACTGGGGTCAAGGAACAAGGCTCAAGCAGTCACAACGACCCACATCAGAGGGTGTCAACAATAAATGTTACAATTGTGGAGGAGACTACCCACACCAAGATAATGTTTGTCCTGCTCAAGGTAAGAAGTGCTATGAGTGTGGAAAACTAGGTCATTTTGGTGCTATGTGTCGTTCCGCACTAAAGAAACCACAGTCAATGAATAAAAGCACTGTACGAGGATCAGGTCATAGGGGTCGAGGTGGTAAACACAATATTGCACCTCATATCCAGAATGTTAATAATGTACAAGACAACATTTCATTACAACCAGTCTCAGATGACAGTGAATGTGATTATACTTATGGAGTACAAGCAATCACAGAATGGAATGATCTTCCAAACAACCCAGAGACATGTGTATACATTGCTGGTATTTGTCTCAAGGTTCTCATTGACACTGGATCAAACATTGACACCATTGCTGAGTGCCACTATGAAAAAATTAAAAAACAGTTCCCAAAGCTTGAGAACTATAATGGCAAAGCCACTGCCTATGCTTCAAAGGTAGCCTTGCCAGTGATTGGAACTTTCACTGCAGAGATTAAGTCAAAGAATGCAATGCTCATTACTACATTCCATGTTGTTAGGAATGCAAAGGAGTCTTTACTCAGTTACAAGACTTCAACCAAATTGGGGCTACTTCAGCTTTCTAATGGTGTAGCAGTGGAATCTGCAAACAATGTTGATGCTATTGTTGCTGAATTTTCTGATCGATTTAAATCCATAGGTTGTTATACTGATAGCAAAGTACATCTGCATATCAACCCAGATGTAATTCCAGTTGCCCAACCACATCGCCGACAACCATTCCATACTCGCAAGAAAGTCGATGCCGAACTGGATAGGCTGATAGAACTAGATATCATTGAACCAGTAACAGGCCCAACACCATGGGTAAGCCCAATTGTCACTCCACCAAAGCCGAAGAATCCAGATGAGATACGCATTTGTGTGGAGATGCGTGTTCCCAACAAGGCAATAATGCGTGAACGCCATCCTACACCGACTGTAGATGATATGATCTACCGCTTGAATGGTGCAACTGTATTCAGCAAGTTAGATTTAAACAAGGGCTATCATCAGCTTGAACTTGATGAGGAGAGTCGATTCATCACAACGTTTACGACACATCGAGGTCTGTATAGGTACAAGCGCCTGAGTTTTGGTATTAACAGTGCTGCCGAGGTATTCCAGCACATCATCAGCCAGGTATTGCAAGACATACCTAATGCTGACAACATGTCTGATGACATCATTGTTTATGGCCGTACCCAAGCTGAACACGACAAAGCTCTTCGTGCAACATTGCAACGCTTACGAGAAAAGAATTTGACGTTAAGCCGAGGAAAGTGTGAGTTCAATCAACATAAATTGAATTCTTTGGACATGTACTTAGTGACAAAGGTCTGTCTCCAGATCCTAAGAAAGTTGCAGATATCAAGAACGCTGCACCTCCTTCAACGTCCACTGAAGTACATAGTTTTCTGGGAATGGCAAACTACTGTTCTCGCTTCATTCCAGATTTTGCTACCATTACGAAGCCTCTACGTGAGCTCCTGAAGAAAAATGCATCATGGTACTGGAGCGATATCGAGCAAAATGCATTTGATGCTGTGAAAGATGCACTAGTAGAGAATGCGACTGCTGCATACTTTGATCCATCAATGGACACTGAGTTAACGGTGGATGCTAGTCCTGTTGGATTAGGTGCTGTTTTAGCCCAACACAAACCTGGTCAACCAGATTCCCGAGTAGTAATTGCCTACGCCAGCCGTTCTCTCACAAATGTTGAGCAACGATACAGTCAGACAGAGAAGGAAGCTCTTGCTCTTGTATGGGGCTGTGAACACTTCAATGTGTATCTGCTTGGTGCACCCTTCACCACGATAGTCACTGACCACAAACCGTTGGAGACCATCTTCAATAATCCAAAGTCCAAACCACCAGCTCGCATTGAGAGATGGGCTCTTCGTCTGCAACCATACAACTTTACGGTGAAATACAAGCCGGGTGCAGGCAATCCCGCTGATTACATCAGTCGACATCCTGCCAACAGTTTCACCATCACCAAGCATCAGCAAGTTGCCGAGGAATATGTACACTCTGTAACCTGTGATGCAGTCCCTAAGGCTCTTACTCTTGATGAAATCCGCACTGCAACCCTAGAGGACCCAACTCTGCAAGCAACAGTGGATGCATTGACTAAGAAAAAGTTTCCACGCATCCCACCCTCAGGAGTTGACCAAGATGCATTCAAAGCACTTGAACGCATCCAGACAGAATTAAGTGTTACGCAACAACGCGACACTGTGCTGCGAGGTACTCGTATCGTTATTCCAGCTGTTCTCCAGCAACGTGCTCTGAAGCTTGCACATCAAGGACACCAAGGTCTTGTTAGGACCAAACAGCTGCTACGAGAAAAGGTGTGGTTTCCTGGCATTGATCGTCAAGCAAAGGATATGCATGATGCCTGTGTCCCTTGCCAAGCTGCAGTGGATACTTCAAGACCAACACCTCTACAACCTTCACCACTACCTGCTGCACCATGGACGGAAGTATCAATGGACTTCTGCGGACCACTACCAACTGGAGAGTACTTGATGGTAGTCATTGATGATCACTCACGTTATCCAGAAGTAGAAATCATCAATTCCACATCTGCAAAGGCCGTCATCCCGAAACTTGACAAGATCTTTTCAAACTTTGGCATTCCCGAAGTTGTCAAGACAGACAATGGACCGCCATTCAATGGACAAGACTTCGTCAACTTTTCTGAGCATATTGGATTCAAACATCGCCGTGTGATGCCACTACATCCCCAAGCAAATGGAGAAGTTGAGAGATTCATGCAACCTCTCATGAAAGCGGTACGCTGTGCTCATGCCGAAGGACGATCCTGGAAACAAGCTATGTATGCTTTTCTCAGGAACTACCGTGCAACACCACATGGAACACTGGGCAAGTCGCCTGGCGAACTTTTATTTGGACGTCCTATGAGAATCGCACTACCCGTCATGCCAGTCGAGGTAACGGATAAACGTCTCGCTCAGAAGGATGCACTAGCCAAGGGCAAAATGAAAATTGCTCATGATCAACGTGCAAAGGAACAGTTCATAAAGGTTGGTGACACTGTTCTCGTTAAAAAGAAAAAAGAGGGAAAGTTAGATATGCCGTATGATACAAAACCATATAAAGTGATTAGTGTAAAAGGAACTATGGTAACAGCTAGTAATAGAGATCATAGTATAACACGTAATATGGCTTATTTCAAAGTGATTCCAACTAGTGTAGAAAATGAAGTGCAAAGTCGTGCAAAAGAAAAAGAAAAAAATAGTTATAACCCGACAAACAATTCATCAAGGGATGTTATTGCATTTAAGGACTCTCGTCCTAAACGTCATGTTAAACGCCCTACACGATTTGATGATTAATTGTGTTCCTATGTAATGAAAAGTATTTACTTATTGTGCTAAACTAAATTTAATATTGTTTGAATAATGCAGATATCTCATTCAATATTTTGTAACTTTGTATTACAGTTTCTTTCATGTTTGTTTAACATTGCATATGTATTTTTAACATTGAAATCCTTTGTGGAAAAGATTAAGTTGTTTAAATTCTTTGTGTGTTTAATTAATGTTAAATGTATGCAGTATCTCTTGATATGTTAATAACTTACTTTGTGTCAATAACTTTGCTTTGTGCTACAAGCATGGTAGACATCCTGTATTCATTCTTTTTAAAGAAAAGGAGGGATGTCATGTTCACAGAAAATGGTACCATCCGTTTTCTATGTGCGGCGGCTGAGACGCCAGAGAGAGAGGAAGGTAAACAAGGGAGCGTACAGGACGCCCGCCAAGCTTAGTAGCTACCTAGTAACTAGTAACTAGTAGCTACTAGTCATGTAATCATATTAAGTATTAAAGTCAGTAACCAAGTCATGACTTTACATCAACCCTACAACCAAGACTTCCTCAGAAACACACAAACACCACAGGGGGGACTAAGTATTTTGCGCGAATGTGAAAGCCCTTGGTTTATTTGTGTAAGTTAAAAATTGAGTTTTTGTTTGTGTATAAGAGTTTAGCAAGGTGTTTAAGTAAGATTGTGCAACTGTTTTAAGTATAGGGGGGACTAAGTATTTTGCGCGAATGTGAAAGCCCTCGGTTTATTTGTGTAAGTTAAAAATTGAGTTTTTGTTTGTGTATAAGAGTTTAGCAATGTGTTTAAGTAAGACTGTGCAACTGTTTTAAGTTTAGGGGGGACTAAGTATTTGCGCGAATGTGAAAGCCCTGGGTTTGTTTGTGTAAGTTAAAAATTGAGTTTTTGTTTGTGTATAAGAGTTTAGCAATGTGTTTAAGTAAGATTGTGCAAATGTTTTAAGTTTAGGGGGGACTAAGTATTTTGCGCGAATGTGAAAGCCCTGGGTTTATTTGTGTAAGTTAAAAATTGAGTTTTTGTTTGTGTATAAGAGTTTAGCAATGTGTTTAAGTAAGATTGTGCAACTGTTTTAAGTTTAGGGGGGACTAAGTATTTTGCGCGAATGTGAAAGCCCTGGGTTTATTTGTGTAAGTTAAACCAAAAAAAATGAGTTTGTTTTTGCGAGCGAGTTTGTTTAAGCATGTGCTATAATTAAAAAACTTCCAAAGTAATGACAGTAATGCCAAAATGAATTCATCTTTTCACTTTTTTGAAAGGTGGAGGTGTAACATTTTCTGAAAACCTTTGCGCTTGATATACCACGGCACTGACATAAGTCGATGCGCTATATGAAGTTATTGGGCCCCCACCACAATAGCTAAAAACTATTATGTTTAAAAATGAAATTTAATACAGAATACGAACAGATTCCCAGTATGTATTAAATTGCTTAAACCACTCAACTACTTTCCTTTATAGTATATTTACGAGTTTCAAATTAATGTTTGGAGTGTCAAATCCAACACAATATGGCTGAGGCCCCACTTTTTAAACTTCTTTTCGTATTCTATGAAATATCACAGGTATTGTTAATGCTTGTAACGTTTATTACAAAAGATAGACATACATTTGATGCTATTTTTCATATTAAAATCTAATTTAAGACCCAAAAATATATCTATAAACAGGTTAGAACCATACAAATTCAAGTATGCCTTTTTCACCAGTAATCAACTGTATGCCACAGAAAATGGAATCTTTACTTTAGCTACAGAAAACGAAGCAAAGCCAAGGGGGGATGACTGAAATAAACAGTTTCCAACCTGACTCTTCCCGCACATAAACATGTCTTTCTTGACCTCATTTCAAATTATATAGAGTACTGAAAGCTCATTTTCCATAGGGAATATACTAAGGAACTCATTTTACGACTAGAACGCAAACTAGGACCCCTCATTCAGATTCAAAACACGAGAATTATTGACTGAACATTTCCCCACTATCAAGCACACAGGACTCTTTAAAGCTATCTTAACTTCTTTAAAACCCCAATATGACCCATCTCACATGCAGATCCTGTTCTATGACTCGCCCTTCATGTCAATGTACCCCACAGTATCATGCAAATTCAAGATAAGGCTTACTACACCTATATATCCAAAATGGTCTTTGTAAGGAATCTTGACCCCCCTTGTATGCTTGACCCCCACTGGGGTTATCCACCTCTGACCATTACAGAAAATGGAGCTGTGCCCAAGGACTCCCTATACTATTCAGTCATAGCCTCATTAAAGTACTCCAAAAACTTCTAAATTCGCTTTCAACTGCGTTTCTTGGTTTGAATCTATTGAACATTCACCCTCTGATCCATTCAAAAGTAAGGGCCCCCAAATTGATACCGTAGTACTCTCGTAACACCCCCGGGACAAATCGTGCATTTTTGCTCATGCCATTAAAATACTCCAAAAACGTTTATATGCCTTTCACCAGTGTATTTTTTGGTTTCCAACTATTGAACATTCATCCTCGGTACCTCTCATAAGTAGAGACCCCCTTCTTGAGGCCCTAGACTCATCTTAAAAGCTCGAGACGAATCGTGCAAAAAACAGGTTAGGATAGGGCACCAGTTCTTCAGGTACACCATGGGTGGTGGTCCCCCCGGGACCCCAGGGGGGACCACCACCCAACCCACGCCAGCCAGCCAGGAGCGTGCTGACTGTGCCCTAACCTAACCACCCAAAATAAGAGGAATGGGCGATCTGGCCCGACAGGGTCAAGTCGGCATGGAAGTGCCCAACCGTTTCTGAAATTTTTTTACCTCAATCTGTCTCCTTATTCACTACTATCGGGCTACACCGGCCAGACTGAACATCTGTGTACGAACAAGCCGGGCTCCACCGGCCAGACAAAACGTCTGTGACGAGCAAGCAGGGCTGCGCCAGCCAGACAAACAGCTGAGACGAACAAGCTGGGCTTCAACAGCCAGACAAACAGATGAGACGAACAAGCTGGGCTTCAACAGCCAGACAAACGACTGGGGCGAACAAGCTGGGTTACACCAGCCAGGCAAACAACTGGGACGAACAAACTGGCTT
>NW_025567016.1:0-15516 GCF_020424385.1 Procambarus clarkii | reverse complement strand
CGTTATTCTCTTTATGTGGGCTTCAGGAGACAGGTTTGGTGTGATATCAACTCCTAGATCTTTCTCTCTGTCTGTTTCATTAAGTACTTCATCTCCTATTCTGTATCCTGTGCCTGGCCTCCTGTTTCCACTGCCTAGTTTCATTACTTTGCATTTACTCGGGTTGAACTTCAACAGCCATTTGTTGGACCATTCACTCAGTCTATCCAGGTCATCTTGTAGCCTCCTACTATCATCCTCTGTTTCAATCCTCCTCATAATTTTTGCATCGTCGGCAAACATTGAGAGGAACGAATCTATACCCTCTGGGAGATCATTTACATATACCAGAAACAGTATAGGTCCGAGGACTGACCCCTGCGGGACTCCACTTGTGACGTCTCGCCAATCTGAGACTTCACCCCTCACACAGACTCGTTGTCTCCTGTTGCTTAGGTATTCCTCTATCCACCGGAGTACCTTCCCTCTCACTCCAGCCTGCATCTCCAACTTTCGCACTAGCCTCTTGTGTGGCACTGTATCAAAGGCTTTCTGACAATCCAAAAATATGCAGTCTGCCCACCCTTCTCTTTCTTGCCTTATTTTTGTTGCCTGGTCGTAGAATTCAAGTAACCCTGTGAGGCAGGACCTGCCATCCCTGAACCCATGTTGATGCTGTGTTACAAAGTTCCTTCGCTCCAGATGCTCCACTAGTTGTGTGTGTGTGTGTGTGTGTGTGTGTGTGTGTGTGTGTGTGTGTGTGTGTGTGTGTGTGTGTGTGTGTGTGTGTGTGTGTGTGTGTGTGTGTGTGTGTGTGTGTGTGTGTACTCACCTAGTTGTGCTTGC
Source organism: Procambarus clarkii (assembly GCF_020424385.1). Taxonomy (NCBI): domain Eukaryota; kingdom Metazoa; phylum Arthropoda; class Malacostraca; order Decapoda; family Cambaridae; genus Procambarus; species Procambarus clarkii. The sequence goes on along the minus strand of NW_025567016.1, from coordinate 14,691 downwards.
GGGGGTTGAGCTCTGGCTCTTTGGTCCCGCCTCTCAACCGTCAATCAACAGGTGTACAGATTCCTGAGCCTATTGGGCTCTATCATATCTACACTTGAAACTGTGCATGGAGTCACACTCCACCACATCGCTCCCTAATGCATTCCATTTGTCAACCACTCTGACACTAAAAAAGTTCTTTCTAATATCTCTGTGGCTCATTTGGGCGCTCAGTTTCCACCTGTGACCCCTAGTGCTTATGCCCCTTGTGTTAAACAGCCTGTCTTTATCAACCCAGTCGATTCCCTTGAGAATCTTGAATGTGGTGATCATGTCCCCTCTAACTCTTCTGTCTTCCAGCGAAGTGAGGTTTAATTCCCGTAGTCTCTCCTCGTAGCTCATACCTCTCAGCTAAGGTACTAGTCTGGTGGCAAACCTTCGAACCTTTTCCAGTTTAGTCTTATGCTTGACTAGATATGGACTCCATGTGTGAGTATGTGTTTGTGTGTGTGTGTACTCACCTAATTGTGCTTGCGGGGGTTGAGCTCTGGCTCTTTGGTCCCGCCTCTCAACCGTCAATCAACTGTGTGTGTGTGTGTGTGTGTGTGTGTGTGTGTGTGTGTGTGTGTGTGTGTGCGTGTGTGTGTGTGTGTGTGTGTGTGTGTTCACCGAGTTGTGCTTGCGGAGGTTGAGCTTTGGCTCTTTGGTCCCGCCTCCCAATTGTCAATCAACTGGTGTACAGGTTCCTGAGCCTACTGGGCTCTATTATATCTACCCTTGGAACTGTGTATGAGTCAGCCTCCACCACATCACTGCCTAATGCATTATTCAATTTCTTTGAGACATATTTGTAAATATGTTCTTCCTGCCTTTTCTCTCGCATTTCTGTATCTCTAATTTATCCTACCTAAGCACATATGCGTCTCAGTTACCTTGGTACACTCGATCAGTTTTCCGTAGTATCTCGTATGTTGTGAATATGTCTCCTCCTTTGCTTATTCTTTGTAACGTGGTGGGCTCTGGTACAAGTCTTGTCGCATCAAGTATAATAGTAATAGTTGTGATTGCAACAGTTGCAACACAGGTAGCAATTGCATCCCAGACGCTTGTAATAGTGGCAATAGCATTACTTGTACACAGGGAAGGAAGATACACTAGCAGCATTATGAGTGCTGGAACTTGCAGTGCTATTTGTAATAGTGAGAATTAGAACATCGGCGTTATTTCACTAATTGTCAGCAGTAAAACCAGTAGTTGTGGGAAGTTGTTAGTGGTAGTAAAGTTGTGGGAAGTTGTTAATGGTAGTAAAGTTGTGGGAAGTTATTAGTGGTAGTAAAGTACACCAAGTGCCAGATATAATAGTGGTTATAAGCTTTTCAACCCTCATTCCTACCACAACTCTCATTCCTACCACAATCCTCCTTTCTATCACAACCATCATTCCTACCACCATTCCCTCGTGAAATAACTAGTCAGCCTCAGGTTTCAGGATATAATTAATCGCAATAAAGCTGGATAATTACCTTAATATATTCCAAGAGGTGAGAGTCGCAATCTCATGCACGGCTGGTGAGTGTTGCCCCCACGAACGGCTAGTAAGTGACCAGTAGTGACACCACGAACGGCTAGTAAGTGGCCAGTAGTGACACCACGAACGGCTAGTAAGTGGCCAGTAGTGACACCACGAACGGCTAGTAAGTGGCCAGTAGTGACACCACGAACGGCTAGTAAGTGGCCAGTAGTGACACCACGAACGGCTAGTAAGTGGCCAGTAGTGACACCACGAACGGCTAGTAAGTGACCAGTAGTGACACCACGAACGGCTAGTAAGTGGCCAGTAGTGACACCACGAACGACTAACGAATGATCAGTGTCGCCCCACGAACGGTAAATTTAAGATTGACTGTGACTTTGATTTTTATGTTTACCTTGTCGGAAAATCCGACACCATTTAATATCATACAGACAGATAATAATTGCTGCTGTATTACCAACAAGTTACCCATAGAAAACGTAACTTGTAGTGGAATTACCGTCTAAAGAAAACGGGATATCATCACCACATACTATTATAAATCACCACCTATTATGGTGGGAATTATTCTTAAATACATTAGTCTTTGGACTTTACCATCATAAAAACATCTCATATAAATTAACTTAATTATCAATATTAAAGTAGAGTAAATGTGACCCTTCTATCAACTTCTGACATTTGGACAATGTAGGCCAGGCGTCAGTGAGGGAGGGAGGGCAGCCATTGTTGTGTCACCTCCGAGACGTGTGGAGCAAATTCGGCTCCTATCATATCTGGACAATGTCGGCCAGTAGCGTCAATAGTATGGAGTGTTAGACATTATTGAGACCAGAGGCGCAGGGAGCAAATTCGGCTCCTGTTAATTTTACTTGGACGAAGTATTATGGAAACCAAAGGTGTACCATTATCACACGCTGTCAACAAATTCAAGTTAAGTGTCTTTCCGAAACCCGTATATCTATCATTAGTGGCCATTAATGTCATTGGGTAGGGTGTTCCGGTTAGATCACGAAATCGCCTCATACTAAAGGTAATTAAGCCAGGTCTTCAACGTTCCATGTACAGTATTTTCTCTGATATAGCTTGTCATATATAGGTATCTGGCTTTACAGCTAGCGCCCTTTTAACAGGTCAAGACGAGGAAGCAAGGCTTTGTGCATCAGTTACTGGGTGATGGAAGCTACCTCAAAGAGGATAATTTGGTGTCTACACCCTAGTTATACCTGGTGGACTAACCTGCGGTACTATAAGATAAGGAACCTCTTCAATGTATGTAGTCTATTACTGTAGTTTGATTGGCTGCATATATAAATTTAATAAACCCCCCTAATGTGTAGAGGATCGATTTGTGAGATTAAGAGAGTATTGCAGAAATACAGTCCACTTATCATTATACAAATTGCTATAGAAGTATATAAATTAACGTAAATATAAATTCATATAAATTAAACAAATATAAATCTCACAGGTCGGTTCCCACATTATTTGCTCCTTCGAACCGGATGACGGATTATTTGATCCTATGAACCCACATTTGGTCATCTTAGTACCAGATGAACCAGTTAACCAGTGGATTCATTAAATATACTAGTGCAGTGTTATTTAAACAAAGCCAGCAGTCAATGACGGCGGCGTTGACTCGTGCGAGTTCACGAGCCCCGCTCAGTTCAGATCAGCTTCGTCAGCGGTTTCATGTACACCCACAGATTTGGTGGCGTGTTATTCTGTGAAATGACAGCGCTAATATAGAAGCCAGCCAAATTAGTGACTGTGTCGCGAGATTGTTCACGGATTTCGTGGTGTTAAATTTCGCGAGAGATTATCTACGAATTTTGTGGAGTTTATTTCGCGAGGTCACTAATAATATTTAATACTTCTAGATAATATTAGAAGTTTCATAGAGGCTAATTAAGAGGCTATTATCAATAATTGTGTATATTATTTCTCCATATAGAGAATTATTTAATATATATTGCACTAGTGATCACAGTATAATATTTACAAATTGCCAACCCACAACAGGGTAGGATATTAACCATTGACTAGTTGAACTATTATTGCTCATCCTAGTCCCATTATTACCATAGTCAGTTGTACTATATTGATCAACCTAACACCATTAATGAATGGTCCAGACCCTATTTTGGGTGTAATTTTATCAACTCGAGTTGAGTTGTATATATAATAATTTACTTATGATCATTACACCTTTGAGTGATTAATTAGTGTCTCTACCATCCTAGGGTGATATAGAAGAGCTAACCTAAAGGTACTTCCAGTGACACTGGTTTATCACTCAAATCATTAGTGTGTATGATTGTATATATATAATGTGTATTAATTTTAGGTGCTAACCTCTAGTAGAGGTAGGATTATTGCCTAGTGAGTGCAGAATTTACCCTAGGCTACCATCAGTGCTTGTTCAGTATTATGAGCAGCCCAAGTACAAGCCCCACAAGGCTTCACCAACTAACCAGTATGGATAATGCAGGGAGAATGAAAAGAACCCTTGCAGGTCTTAAAGGCCACTTAACAAGACAGATCAAGAAATGTGAAGATTTGTCACAACAATCTCAAGTTGATTATGCTGACCTGGAAAACTATTATCAAGCAGCTGCAGGTAAATTTGAGCAAATCAAATGCCAAATAGCTCTCCTTGTAGGGACAGACTACTACCATCGATTCATCGGTAGCCCTACTAAATATCAGGGTATAACCATGTTAAACTCTGCAGGAGGTAAATTACTCTCAGGCCCAGTATCAAGCCTGAGGAGACCTATGCCTGCAGATAAACAATACCAATAGAAATCTAAATTTGTCAGCTGATTATATTTCTCCAGTAGCATTATACTAAGGAGATTACAGCTGACTATACCAACAGAGGTTGATGTTAGTATCATCATTTAAAGCTGAAGATGAGTTCATGAGGCCTCAGTGGCAAATCAGTGAACAGTAGCCTAAACCAGCTACAAGTCACTGCGACCAATGTCACTGAACCCACCGCAGTCTCAGAACCATACCTTACTTTAATGATGAGCTATTCAATCTTCTGAATCAATTAACTAAATTAAACCCCAATAAATCTGATGACTGATTTGATACATTTATTATTTAATCAAGATGTATTCCATGGGCCTCAGTGTTTATATATCAGTGACCAGTTACCTGAAGAAACTTCAAGTTATATCTAATGTCACTGATCTCACTGCAGTCCCTGAATCATACTTGACTGTAGTACTTGATCACATTCAGTCTTCTGGGTTAAATAATATGTAATAAGGCTTGAATATTAGCCTTTCAAGAGTTGACAGGGAAATGAAATCTCATTAGACTTCTAACCCCTGCAACTCTAGTACGGGACATCCGTCCTGTACGAACAGACACACAAATGTGTGATTACTAACTACTAACATCAAATTAATCTAATAATTCAAAGGAGGAGTATCGGTGTTCGTCTGTTCTAAATAGGACTTCGACCCGTGAGCAGCCCCTGGGGAATTATGTCGGAAAATCCGACACCATTTAATATCATACAGACAGATAATAATTGCTGCTGTATTACCAACAAGTTACCCATAGAAAACGTAACTTGTAGTGGAATTACTGTCTAAAGAAAACGGGATATCATCACCACATACTATTATAAATCACCACCTATTATGGTGGGAATTATTCTTAAATACATTAGTCTTTGGACTTTACCATCATAAAAACATCTCATATAAATTAACTTAATTATCAATATTAAAGTAGAGTAAATGTGACCCTTCTATCAACTTCTGACATTTGGACAATGTAGGCCAGGCGTCAGTGAGGGAGGGAGGGCAGCCATTGTTGTGTCACCTCCGAGACGTGTGGAGCAAATTCGGCTCCTATCATATCTGGACAATGTTGGCCAGTAGCGTCAATAGTATGGAGTGTTAGACATTATTGAGACCAGAGGCGCAGGGAGCAAATTCGGCTCCTGTTAATTTTACTTGGACGAAGTGTTATGGAAACCAAAGGTGTACCATTATCACACGCTGTCAACAAATTCAAGTTAAGTGTCTTTCCGAAACCCGTATATCTATCATTAGTGGCCATTAATGTCATTGGGTAGGGTGTTCCGGTTAGATCACGAAATCGCCTCATACTAAAGGTAATTAAGCCAGGTCTTCAATGTTCCATGTACAGTATTTTCTCTGATATAGCTTGTCATATATAGGTATCTGGCTTTACAGCTAGCGCCCTTTTAACAGGTCAAGACGAGGAAGCAAGGCTTTGTGCATCAGTTACTGGGTGATGGAAGCTACCTCAAAGAGGATAATTTGGTGTCTACACCCTAGTTATACCTGGTGGACTAACCTGCTGTACTATAAGATAAGGAACCTCTTCAATGTATGTAGTCTATTACTGTAGTTTGATTGGCTGCATATATAAATTTAATAAACCCCCTAATGTGTAGAGGATCGATTTGTGAGATTAAGAGAGTATTGCAGAAATACAGTCCACTTATCATTATACAAATTGCTATCGAAGTATATAAATTAACGTAAATATAAATTCATATAAATTAAACAAATATAAATCTCACAGGTCGGTTCCCACATACCTTTTTCTTTTTTTGTCGAATCATAAGGCTTTTATATTCAATTCCAACAAACACAAATAAAACTGTAGAGCTTATTAAACAAACTCAGGAGGTTACTGGGGTTGTAGTAGTTGCTTTGTTTACAGGAAACAATCAATCATTTGTTGTTTTTGGAGTGGATGTTTATATTCGTCTTGTTCAAGAGAGCTTCCTTGTTTTACTCACCGGAAGAGGTCGTTCAAACTCGGGTCAAGTTACGCTGGATTAAGTTAGCGTTAGCTTAGGTTTTTACCCAGATTTCTTTTCCTCCAAGTATTTGCCCCCGAGACACAAGTTGAAAGAGGAAATGTTCCCAGTATTATAGTCGTGGGTTGGTTGGTGTTGTCGTCGTTGATCCTTCTCTATGGACAACCCAACCCACAACTCGGTAGTGTTTATACTAGGAGATCACCCTTGGCGCTTCTGGCTCTTGGAGAGGGGCTCAACGTCACACGTTTAGGGGATGCGGCTCCAACACTTAGCCTCGTTGTCACGTGCACACACCCACTCGAGCCGCTGTGACTCCCCACTCTCTCCTTATCAGATGTGATCCCCTCAATCCCCTATGACTTACTAGTATTACCTTCTACCCTGTCCACAGCAGTGGTTCTTGGTTCTTTCTCTCTCTCTCTCTCCCTCTTTACTACTTCCTGGGAAGCCTCACTAGGACAAGGGCAAACACCAGCAAATTGTGATACATTTACTGGACAAAGCACATACACGATACATACACACATACAATAATAATGAATCCTATACTCTATAATATTACAATCAGGTTGCACTCCAACACCATCAGAACTCTATCATCAGCTTATCAAGTGGTATCCTATCTCCTGGTTCACCACCTGAAACTATCAACCTCCTCAAGTTGATCAAGTCTACATACACTGTTGCACTATCAACAAGAGAATATATATATGTACCTATAAATGTGTACCAAGATAATCAGCATTTGAATGCAATAACATATCAGTATAAATGTTCATTGATACACAACAATGATCAATCGATCACTCTATCAGTCCTAGAACGCATACATCTGTAGGTAATCCAGCCTACGACTGTAACTCTAAACTTCAGTGTAAAACACTCCTTGACATCAGAATGCAAACAGTCACTCACCTCTCACTGCGTCTTGCACGCCACTGACAACCAAACACTATCAACTCCCTACAAGTAATCCACCAGAACTTCCCCTTCCACCTCTGGAAGTTCACTACCCTAATATCCTTAGGTTCTTCCGGGCTTCACTACCAGGATCCTCTGCAGCTCCTCCAGGCTGCTATCATGAAGTTTCTTTGAGCAACTACGGTGCTTCACCCTTCTGCTAGGTTCCTCCACAGCTCTCTTGGCTGCTACACCATGAAGTTTCCTCGAGCAACTATGGTGCTTCACCACCTCTACAGAAGCACGTGACACTCCTCTTCACTGCTTCTCACAGCTCGAGGTCCTCGCCTCCACTATCTTGGAGTCTCATCAGCTACTTCATCTGCTGGCTTCGAAGTTCTCAGCAACTTCTTCCCCAAAAACAAACCTGCAACCCATCGACACTCCAATAAAATGTTCCCCTTTAACACATAAACAAAAAATATTCACACAATATGTTTGCCTCAAACCTCTATCTGTTCTCTACATACAGTGAGAGTGGACTCCCCCGTTTTGGGCGGGTCCATACTCCACCTCGCCTGGCGGCGGTCCTCACTCCCTGGGAGGGTCTTCCTCCGTCAGGAGCCGGGCTCCCTCAGTCGCCCGTCAGAGCTCAGAGGGGATGGACGTCGCTCCGTGCTCCTCCCTCTTCACTCTGCTATTTCAGGCTTTCTGCCTTATTAAAACATGTCTAACTTATAAATAAACATCGCTACTGTCGCTGGGCACACGACCAACTACAAGCAATCACTATGAACTGGCGTATATCGTGCTTACCACAGATTAACTGATTGAGGGCGCTTTCCCTCTGACGGCGTCTGGTCAGGGCGCTCCACACAGCCCACGAAAATGCCTCTGAGCAGCTTATTGAACTCTGCTCGTCGACCAGGACTTGATACCACAACGTTCCCAGCTCGGTTCCACAGCTGGCACGTCTACACACTTCTCTTCTCTTCGAGATATATCACTAGGGGTTCCCTTCTGGCGGGAGCTCACGGAGCGCAACTTTTCCCTGCGATGTCTGGCACTCAAGTGAGGTCAAGGTCCTCCGGAAGCGAGCCTCACGCCTCCAGCAAAATGTCCACATCTCCTAGCCAGTCATTTATCTATTTCCTTATTTACTGCCCATAATCTTAAATTGTTTTACATATCCAACCAGCCATTTTACATATGGGTTATCACCTCAATATTTGCTAGACCTTCTAGTTAGGTCAGGCTTGACGAATAACTCTCAAGGAGGGAGACTCGTTTCTCCTGCAGGCTGAGATCATAACACTCCCCTCCCCTTATTTTGAGAGTTGTTCCAGTGGCAAAGCTCGGAATAATACATCCGCCACCACACTGTCTCGTTCTTCAACCGATATACTCCCTTAGGAGTCTACAATTAGTTCGATGCTCCTTGCAACATCTGGCTTACAACTCGCCAGAAATATGATCTTCTCACAAACGATTTGACTACTCTGGCACCTCTTGGCTAGGCTGTCCTCCTTGGATGCCTGTACTTCATCGGTCCACTCTACTTATTGTTTCCACCCTCCGTTTCCTCGTCTTCCTCTCTTCACATCCAGAGTCAGACATCTACTGTCTGTACCTCCTCTGTCGTCTTCATACTTCCATCTACTGCCATTATACTTCCGCCTCCTGTCATCATACTTCACTCCCTCGTCTTCACCGACGATCCTCCTTTTCGTCTCCTCATTTATCTGAGACCTCATCCTGTTCGACTCCCACCGAGTCGTCGGATTTCTTCTACTCCTCCATGCTTGTATCCTCATCCACTTCTCACACTTCTCACCTCTGTACCACTCCATTTCTTCTCCTTCAACTCTTCTTCGTTCCCTAAAAGTTTCTTCGAGCACTTTACTACATCCAACAGCACTCGGCCGTACATATTGCTTTACCTCTCCTTGTGTGCTCGTAAGCATCTCTCCACACATACTGTCTCTTCTCCTTTCATTTTCTCGGCTATTACTCTTCACCATCTCTCCTCCACGTTTTCTGTGAAACATGTCAACTCTTGACATCTCCCGCAACTTAACTCCATTATCCATATGCCTCTGTGCTCGTGGACCACTTGACGCTCTACTCTCGTCTTCAGTCTGTCCACATCTTTCCTCATTCCTACTCAGCACAGTTGCGTTCACCTTCCGACCCTTAATTTCAGCAGTCTGGGCTCTACTCAGGTCCGCTCTCTTCACATGATTCTTCTTCGGCTGGGCCATCTTCACTTTCGACCTCACCGAGACTCCATTTTCCTGGGCTGGACCTTCATCAAACAGCCATGCTATATCTACATCGATATCTTCCACTGGTTGAATCGACACTGTCTCATCTTCTCCAGCGACTTCCTTGTCGGCCACCTCTGTCTTCATCACTACCGAGACAGGGTTTTCAATGGCTTGGCGGTCTCCTGACTCATCTCCTCGGATGTCAGTCAGGTTCACACTCTCAGGTGTCCCACCCGTGCCGTGGCCTTCTGGGCACTCCTCTGGCACAGTCTCCGCTATGACTCTTGGCAACACCTTTGTCCCGCACAAGTCATTCCCCAGGATCACTTGGACTCCTGGAACAGGTATGTCGGGGCATACTCCCAACATCACCTCTGCCGACATATATTCCGACCTTAGCTGGACAGTACATACGGGCATGTAACTCTCAGACAATAACCCATATACCCTCACCTTACTCCTGCCAGCTAACCGTCGATCATTCCCAATCAGGCTTCTCACAATCAAGCTCTGATTAGCTCCGGTATCTCTTAAGATACCAACTTCTACCTCAGGTTGGCCTCCTATTGTGATCCAACCTTTGCTCATGAACGGCCTATACCTCTCGTTCACTAAGTTCACCTTCTGTGGTTTGTCTCGGAACACATTAGTATATTTACTTTGGGGGTCACACATGGCCAGGGTCACAACTCTCTTGCCCTGCCGACAATCTCGCATCACGTGACCCAATCCGTTACAATTGTAACATCTCATCTGGGAAAAATCTCTTCTATATGTACCAGAGTAGCTCTGACTCTGCCCACTCGTATTGGAGTTCCTCGGGCCAGACGTACTACTCGTACTCTGTGGAGCTTTACTGGACTCTTGATTCCCTGGATAACGATTAGTTTCTCGTTTGGCTCCTCCATCCTCACTTTCAGACGAAGTACGCGACCTACTCTTCTGAGTTTTAGGGTACTTACTTTTATCTGCCCATTTATCAAAATTTTTCTCACCCCAGACTCTTCTGGGTCTCTCATAATTTCTTCCTCCCCAGACTCCACTGGATCTGCCATTGCTGCGTCTCGCCTCGCTTCTCACTCTGTTCTCCCTCAAGCTCTTGTATGCTTCCGTAATCATATCCGCCCTATCTGCGGCATCTTTCACTTCCTTTATCCCTGCTTCTTGGATCTTGAACTTTGTTTCGGGATGCATCATCTCCAAGAACTTCTCCATGACCATCAGTTGCTTCAGGTCAGCGTAAGATCCAACTCCAGCAGCCTCAATCCACTTCTGGAATCGTCTTTCCAGATCTCTTGCTGTCTCAGCAAACGTACATGATCCAACTTTGATCATTTCTCTGAAGCGCTTCCTATAAGCTTCTGGGGTTAACTGAAACGAGCGCAATATGCTGCTCTTTACTGTGGCATAATCCTGGCACTCTTCCAATGACAATTGGGTGTATGCCTCCCTGGCTGCACCGGTCAATCTTAACTGGACCAGCTGGGCCCATTCCTCCTGTGGCCACTCTTTGATACTGGCAACTTTTTCAAAATGCTCGAAGAAGCTCTCTGCCTCTTCGGGAACAAACAAGGGAATGTCCTTCTCACTAACCCTAACATCTGGTGAGTGTAATACCTGGGTGGTGCTCTCTGGCAACCCATGTTCAATCCTTTGCTCAGCCAAGGTTCTATTCGCTTCTATCTGCATTTGTTTTGTTTTCTCCTTTTCTTTTTCGACCTGGGCTTTTTCTTTTTCTTTCTCCTGTTCCAACTCCAGTTCTCTTATTCTGGTTTTCTCTTTTTCTTTCTCCACCTCTAGTCTTGCTTTCTCTACTTCCAGCCTGTTTTTCTCTTTTTCTACTTCCAGTCTGGTTTTCTCTTTTATCTGGAGTTCTAATTTCATCTTTTCCAGCTGGAACTGTCTCTCCTTGCCCTCTCGTTGTTGCTGCATCTGGAGCTCTAACTGGAATCTCTCCAAGCTCCTATTTCGGCTACTCCTGCTACTGCGGCTACTCTTGCTACTCCTACTTGATCCCTGGGATCTCACTTCATCCTGCCTATCATCCTCCTTTCCACTTTCAGCTCCTTTCTGGGCTCCTTGTTCTGCCGCTTCACTTTTGGCTCTTAACTGCCTCAGGATCTCATCCTTCATCCCAGCTACTTTAGATGCTTTCAACCCGATGCCACATTTTTCTGCTATTTGCTTCAATTGATCCCTCGTGCAACCTTCTAAGTCCTCAGGCTTGCCTGACTCCACAAACGCTTGCACCTTATCCATCTTTGTCCTGTGAGTCTTACCAAGAGAGAGAATATACACCTGCGGTCACACAGTTTATCTCAGCAAGGGTGTACAAATCCACTCTTGGACAGGGTGTGGGTGTGTCAGTTCACTATCCCGGACACAGGCCCCTAATTTTATTATAGTCGTGGGTTGGTTGGTGTTGTCGTCGTTGGTCCTTCTCTATGGACAACCCAACCCACAACTCGGTAGAGTGTTTATACTAGGAGATCACCCTTGGCGCTTCTGGCTCTTGGAGAGGGGCTCAACGTCACACGTTTAGGGGATGCGGCTCCAACACTTAGCCTCGTTGTCACGTGCACATACCCACTCGAGCCGCTGTGACTCCCCACTCTCTCCTTATCAGATGTGATCCCCTCAATCCCCTATGACTTACTAGTATTACCTTCTACCCTGTCCACAGCAGTGGTTCTTGGTTCTTTCTCTCTCTCTCTCTCCCTCTTTACTACTTCCTGGGAAGCCTCACTAGGACAAGGGCAAACACCAGCAAATTGTGATACATTTACTGGACAAAGCACATACACGATACATACACACATACAATAATAATGAATCCTATACTCTATAATATTACAATCAGGTTGCACTCCAACACCATCAGAACTCTATCATCAGCTTATCAAGTGGTATCCTATCTCCTGGTTCACCACCTGAAACTATCAACCTCCTCAAGTTGATCAAGTCTACATACACTGTTGCACTATCAACAAGAGAATATATATATGTACCTATAAATGTGTACCAAGATAATCAGCATTTGAATGCAATAACATATCAGTATAAATGTTCATTGATACACAACAATGATCAATCGATCACTCTATCAGTCCTAGAACGCATACATCTGTAGGTAATCCAGCCTACGACTGTAACTCTAAACTTCAGTGTAAAACACTCCTTGACATCAGAATGCAAACAGTCACTCACCTCTCACTGCGTCTTGCACGCCACTGACAACCAAACACTATCAACTCCCTATAAGTAATCCACCAGAACTTCCCCTTCCACCTCTGGAAGTTCACTACCCTAATATCCTTAGGTTCTTCCGGGCTTCACTACCAGGATCCTCTGCAGCTCCTCCAGGCTGCTATCATGAAGTTTCTTTGAGCAACTACGGTGCTTCACCCTTCTGCTAGGTTCCTCCACAGCTCTCTTGGCTGCTACACCATGAAGTTTCCTCGAGCAACTATGGTGCTTCACCACCTCTACAGAAGCACGTGACACTCCTCTTCACTGCTTCTCACAGCTCGAGGTCCTCGCCTCCACTATCTTGGAGTCTCATCAGCTACTTCATCTGCTGGCTTCGAAGTTCTCAGCAACTTCTTCCCCAAAAAACAAACCTGCAACCCATCGACACTCCAATAAAATGTTCCCCTTTAACACATAAACAAAAAATATTCACACAATATGTTTGCCTCAAACCTCTATCTGTTCTCTACATACAGTGAGAGTGGACTCCCCCGTTTGGGCGGGTCCATACTCCACCTCGCCTGGCGGCGGTCCTCACTCGCTGGGAGGGTCTTCCTCCGTCAGGAGCCGGGCTCCCTCAGTCGCCTGTCAGAGCTCAGAGGGGATGGACGTCGCTCCGTGCTCCTCCCTCTTCACTCTCCTATTTCAGGCTTTCTGCCTTATTAAAACATGTCTAACTTATAAATAAACATCGCTACTGTCGCTGGGCACACGACCAACTACAAGCAATCACTATGAACTGGCGTATATCGTGCTTACCACAGATTAACTGATAGAGGGCGCTTTCCCTCTGACGGCGTCTGGTCAGGGCGCTCCACACAGCCCACGAAAATGCCTCTGAGCAGCTTATTGAACTCTGCTCGTCGACCAGGACTTGATACCACAACGTTCCCAGCTCGGTTCCACAGCTGGCACGTCTACACACTTCTCTTCTCTTCGAGATATATCACTAGGGGTTCCCTTCTGGCGGGAGCTCACGGAGCGCAGCTTTCCCCTGCGATGTCTGGCACTGAAGTGAGGTCAAGGTCCTCCGGAAGCGAGCCTCACGCCTCCAGCAAAATGTCCACATCTCCTAGCGAGTCATTTATCTATTTCCTTACTTACTGCCCATAATCTTAAATTGTTTTACATATCCAACCAGCCATTTTACATATGGGTTATCACCTCAATATTTGCTAGACCTTCTAGTTAGGTCAGGCTTGACGAATAACTCTCAAGGAGGGAGACTCGTTTCTCCTGCAGGCTGAGATCATAACACCAGGTGATGCAAGTCAGCGAGGCCAGGTCCTCCATAACTTTGTTACTGGGCCATGTTAATCAGCCAGTCAGGGCAGTTTAGAGCAATAACGCCCCAATCACAGGAAATGGAATAGATTATCCAGAAGCCGCGTCTCTATATTGCCAGTCATCTATCTGGTTCATTTTGATAACGGTGGCATGATGCCAGTCAATGAGGGAATACTGCTTTCAAGTGAAGTCATTCTTTCAACGAATATAGAGAGCTTTGTCTAAGTGACTTCACACACACACAACAATGAGTAACACTATTTTTCACCGATCATTCATATGAGATATACTAGGTGAGAGAATATAAACAAATATATGCTCGTTAAAAGTCAAAACTAACGAGGCAAGTCGACACTATTAAGGAATTAATGGTCAGTGGTCGTACGGAAACTAGATGATCTACTATTATTAGATCACAAGATAACAATAACATTTAGGACAAGATAACGATAGCGTAGTTAAGGGTCGCTAGCAGGAGAATGTGTGAGAGAGAGAGATTTCCGGGCCAAATAAATCAGCACGCTGTGGTATATATATTAGTCTATGAAAAAAGAATTTAAAGCTATATTAGCACTGGTCTCGTTGCTTTCCATTTCTCTCTCTCTCTCTCTCTCTCTCTCTCTCTCTCTCTCTCTCTCTCTCTCTCTCTCTCT
>NW_025567015.1:0-38328 GCF_020424385.1 Procambarus clarkii | reverse complement strand
GCAGCAGCTGACAGTAGCTGTAACAGCAGCTGACAGTAGCTGTAGCAGCAGCTGACAGTAGCTGTAGCAGCAGCTGACAGTAGTTGACAGTAGCTGACAGTAGCTGTAACAGCAGCTGACAGTAGCTGTAGCAGCAGCTGACAGTAGCTGTAACAGCAGCTGTCAGTAGCTGTAGCAGCAGCTGACAGTAGCTGTAGCAGCAGCTGACAGTAGCTGTAGGAGCTGTAGCAGTAGCTGACAGTAGCTGTAGCAGCAGCTGACAGTAGCTGTAGCAGCAGCTGACAGTAGCTGTAGCAGCAGCTGACAGTAGCTGTAACAGCAGCTGACAGTAGCTGTAACAGCAGCTGACAGTAGCTGTAACAGCAGCTGACAGTAGCTGTAGCAGCAGCTGACAGTAGCTGTAACAGCAGCTGACAGTAGCTGTAGCAGCAGCTGACAGTAGCCGTAACAGCAGCTGACAGTAGCTGTAGCAGCAGCTGACAGTAGCCGTAGCAGCAGCTGACAGTAGCTGTAGCAGCAGCTGACAGTAGCCGTACAGTAGCAGCAGCTGACAGTAGCTGTAGCAGCAGCTGACAGTAGCCGTAGCAGCAGCTGACAGTAGCTGTAGCAGCAGCTGACAGTAGCTGTAACAGCAGCTGACAGTAGCTGTAGCAGCAGCTGACAGTAGCTGTAGCAGCAGCTGACAGTAGCTGTAGCAGCAGCTGACAGTAGCTGTAGCAGCAGCTGACAGTAGCTGTAGCAGCAGCTGACAGTAGCTGTAACAGCAGCTGACAGTAGCTGTAGCAGCAGCTGACAGTAGCCGTAACAGCAGCTGACAGTAGCTGTAACAGCAGCTGACAGTAGCTGTAGCAGCAGCTGACAGTAGCCGTAACAGCAGCTGACAGTAGCTGTAGCAGCAGCTGACAGTAGCCGTAACAGCAGCTGACAGTAGCTGTAGCAGCAGCTGACAGTAGCCGTAACAGCAGCTGACAGTAGCTGTAGCAGCAGCTGACAGTAGCTGTAGCAGCAGCTGACAGTAGCTGTAGCAGCAGCTGACAGTAGCCGTAACAGCAGCTGACAGTAGCTGTAGCAGCAGCTGACAGTAGCTGTAGCAGCAGCTGACAGTAGCCGTAACAGCAGCTGACAGTAGCTGTAGCAGCAGCTGACAGTAGCTGTAGGAGCAGCTGACAGTAGCTGTAACAGCAGCTGACAGCAGCTGCAACAGCAGGCAAGAGCTGTCATGGTATTTTGCAACATCACTTACCAACACAGTCACCGGAAGGTAATTATGGGGAGAAAGCGCTAAGCCACTATGACTATACCACTCAGAAGAGATATAAGGAGCTGGGGTATGAGGACAAGGAGCTGGGGTACGAGAACAAGGAGCTGGGGTATGAGGACAAGGAGCTGGGGTACTAGAACAAGGAGCTGGGGTATGAGGACAAGGAGCTGGGGTACTAGAACAAGGAGCTGGGGTACTAGAACAAGGAGCTGGGGTACGAGAACAAGGAGCTGGGGTACTAGAACAAGGAGCTGGGGTATGAGGACAAGGAGCTGGGGTACTAGAACAAGGAGCTGGGGTACGAGAACAAGGAGCTGGGGTACTAAAACAAGGAGCTGGGGTACTAGAACAAGGAGCTGGGGTATGAGGACAAGGAGCTGGGGTACGAGAACAAGGAGCTGGGGTACTAGAACAAGGAGCTGGGGTACGAGGACAAGGAGCTGGGGTACGAGAACAAGGAGCTGGGGTACTAGAACAAGGAGCTGGGGTACGAGGACAAGGAGCTGGGGTACGAGAACAAGGAGCTGGGGTACTAGAACAAGGAGCTGGGGTACGAGGACAAGGAGCTGGGGTACGAGAACAAGGAGCTGGGGTACTAGAACAAGGAGCTGGGGAACGAGGACAAGGAGCTGGGGTACGAGAACAAGAAGCTGGGGGTACTAGAACAAGAAGCTGGGGGTACTAGAACAAGAAGCTGGGGGTACTAGAACAAGGAGCTGGGGTACGAGAACAAGGAGCTGGGGTACGAGAACAAGAAGCTGGGGGTACTAGAACAAGGAGCTGGGGTACGAGAACAAGGAGCTGGGGTACTAGAACAAGGAGCTGGGGTACGAGAACAAGGAGCTGGGGTACGAGAACAAGGAGCTGGGGTACGAGAACAAGGAGCTGGGGTACGAGAACAAGGAGCTGGGGTACGAGAACAAGAAGCTGGGGGTACTAGAACAAGGAGCTGGGGTACGAGAACAAGGAGCTGGGGTACTAGAACAAGGAGCTGGGGTACGAGAACAAGAAGCTGGGGGTACTAGAACAAGGAGCTGGGGTACGAGAACAAGGAGCTGGGGTACGAGAACAAGGAGCTGGGGAACGAGGACAAGGAGCTGGGGTACGAGAACAAGAAGCTGGGGGTCCTAGAACAAGAAGCTGGGGGTACTAGAACAAGGAGCTGGGGTACGAGAACAAGAAGCTGGGGGTACGAGAACAAGGAGCTGGGGTACGAGAACAAGGAGCTGGGGTACGAGAACAAGAAGCTGGGGGTACGAGAACAAGAAGCTGGGGGTACGAGAACAAGAAGCTGGGGGTACTAGAACAAGGAGCTGGGGTACGAGAACAAGAAGCTGGGGGTACGAGAACAAGAAGCTGGGGGTACTAGAACAAGAAGCTGGGGGTACTAGAACAAGGAGCTGGGGTACGAGAACAAGGAGCTGGGGTACGAGGACAAGGAGCTGGGGTACGAGAACAAGGAGCTGGGGTACGAGAACAAGAAGCTGGGGAAAGAATGAGGAACTTTATCTTACATTCAGTTCACAGACCTCTTGACTGTCATTCAGTCATCACTAGCTTTCTCTTCACACTCTCTGCTGCCATCTGAAGAAGCTATAAAGAGTGCGTCGTACCAGGGTAACCTTTTGTTTTACCAACAGGCTGGAATGAATCGTTCATACCATAATCTGTCATGTATATTTGTGACGAATATAGTGGTAGGTCAATTATAGGCCTACTGGTAGTGGATGCCACTGTTAGGGTGTCGGAGCTAACGTTTGTGTACACACACACACACACACACACACACACACACACACACACACACACACACACACACACACACACACACACACACACACACACACACACACACACACACATGTCTTTGGATGACCAAATTTTCCTATACTTATTTAAGGTGTCACTGCTGTGTAATTAAAATGATATGAATTGATAATAATTAAAACAAATATAAATAATATAATATATATATATATATATATATATATATATATATATATATATATATATATATATATATATATATATATAAAAAAAGTTTGTGAGGGTACCACCTCTGGTGCCAATGTGGGGACCCATAGCCTCGGAGAAGAAAATAAAAAGTATTCAGAGGAGACCTTGTGGTCTCTCACTGAACACTAATATTATCTTCTCCTACCACCCCCATTCTTTTGTATGTACATATATATATTTACTTTATTTGAACTTTGTTACAAAAAAGGAGTTACATATGGGTTACAAAGATGGTTGTCATAGGTTGTCGAGTTCCTCCAGCTCCTCAGATGGCGGGCAGGAACCCTGGATGCAGTGCGCATTTCCCCTCTGTATCGCCACACTGAGGCGCTGGAAAAGAAAGCTTGCAGCTCTCGGGTCCCTTGTTGTTTCAATGAGCCTAGAACCCAGTTCCTTAAAAAAACTGGTAGCACTTTTACCCCAGGCGCCGAGCGTCTCAGAAGCAATGGGGACAAAATTGTAGTGGTGATCCAGTTCTCTATACTTACGGGATTTGGCTGCTTCCCTGTGGGTGGCAGCGCCACCTGGTTGTGCAACACTGAGGTTAATGTAGGTGTTAGCCAGGGTTGATACGCACGTGTAGTCCCATACCAACTGCTTGCCATTCTTCCAGGGGTTCACTGTGATACCATCCGGGCGACCAATAAGAGCATCAGAGTTACGGGGCGTTAGGTAACGGGGCTCTCTTTCAGCTGGGCATCCAGCTGTAGTGAGGCTCCTCTTGATGATGTCGTTAACTTCACTGTGCCTCGAGTGCCATCCCCCTGTGCTTTGGCAGAGTAGGCCATGGTGACCGTACCTGTCAGCCACCACCTCGCCGCAAATACACCTATATCTGGTGTGGATTGGGGCAGCAAGGCGGAGGGCCACAGCAATTCGGAGGGCGTGTGGTGTGAGACGCGTGCCAGTTGCCGACATTGGGGTTGCTAACAGGAAATCCCCTGCATGTGGTGCTGCTACTGCTGTGAGGCGAGCAATGTCGTGTTGTGTTGTTGCAGCACCCAGGCACTCTGCAGCAACTTGGTCTACAATGGGACCATCCCAGCTGGATTGCTTGTGGGATTTTGGGGATGGTGGTTGAGGTGATTGGCCTGCACGAGAGGCCCACTCTGTGGCACAGCGTGTAAAATTGGGATCATGTACACCTGCCAGCTGATGTAAGTGGGCAGGTAGAATTTCCTTCACAAGGTCGTCGGATGCTGATAAGGAGGACAGGAAGGCTGGAACAGCGATTTGCGTTGCTGTTCGAACTCCGAGGCCCCCAAGTCTTACGGGAAGAGAGGCTTGTTTCCACTGTAGGTCATCGAGAGAGAGGTTAAGGGCTTTTTCTAGCATTGATTTCAGTAACCGGTCATACTCACTTAGTTTTTGGCTACTGTAAGATGGTGAACACCTCAGAAAGTAGGTTAACCTGGGGAGGGACAGACATCTGGTGATGAGGTAGAGTGCATCATGAGCATCAATATCCTCAATCCTCCCATCCATCCTCTTAAGGTGGGCCATCCTGTATATATATATATATATATATATATATATATATATATATATATATATATATATATATATATATACAACGACCTTGTAACCATCAATCACGGTTATCTTGAGGTTATCTTGAGATGCTTTCGGGGCTTTAGTGTCCCCGCGGCCCGGTCCTCGACCAGGCCTCCACCCCCAGGAAGCAGCCCGTGACAGCTGACTAACTCCCAGGTACCTATTTACTGCTAGGTAACAGGGGCATTCAGGGTGAAAGAAACTTTGCCCATTTGTTTCTGCCTCGTGCGGGAATCGAACCCGCGCCACAGAATTACGAGTCCTGCGCGCTATCCACCAGGCTACGGTGACGTGATTGATTTCGTTCCGTCGTATTCAGCGCTTTTTTTGGTCCACATTCGATGTCTTTTTTTATTGAGATTAAACCAATATTTTGTGTTTACAAATCTAGTATTTGTGTTTAATATACTTTTTTTATATTTGATTTATGTACCAACAAAAATGCGCTGATTCGCTTTTTTGTCTTTTGTTTAAAAATCTGTTTTTTTTTTGCTAAATATTACATTGTAAGGCCTTTGTACAAATGTTAAAATATCCAACGTTGTAATTATTAAATTACTATTACGCGGCGGAAAAATTTACATTTATAATGTATATTTTTATTTATTTATACAAGAGTTCTTACATTCTTGTACAGCCAGTAGCACGCATAGCGTTTCGGGCAAGTCCTTAATCCTATGTTCCCTGGAATACGACCCGCCAAATCGCTTAACAACCAGGTACCTATTTTACTGTTGGGTAAACAGAGGCTACAGTTAAGGTTTGACGCCCAGTAAATCCTCCCCGGCCAGGATACGAACCCAGGCCAAAGCGAATCGCCAGGCGAGTGTCTTACCACTGCGCCACGGGGAGTGCTTATATAGCAGACGAGCATTTCTAAATTGTAGGAATTAAACTTCTGAAAGCAACCCCTCAGTTCGCTAGTATTAACTAGTACAAGAACTAGTCTGAGGGGAGGCCTGGTTGGGGCCGAGGCCTGAGCTGAGGAGGCCTGGTCGACGACCGGGCCGCGGGGACGCTAAGCCCCGGAAGCACCTCAAGGTAAGGGGGAGGGGGGGGGGGTCGTTAGCCTTGGCTAAGGTCAATAAACTATAAGCTCAGAGTACCTTTTAATGTCTTGTTTCTCTGATGAGTACTCCCTTTGGGAGGAGCCTGGCCGAGTGATACATGATACTGCCTGGACACATACACCAATCATATGTGTGCATTTCAGTCAGACAATCGCACTCAAACCTCAACCACCACGCACTCAAACTTCTATTTTCTATTGTCACCCATCATATATGCCTACTCCATCATCTACCATACATCTATCATATCTCTACACCATCCAGAAAATCCCACATAATCCCCAACCGTCACTGTCATCAACCTATCAACGACACTATCACCAGCCTTACACCCAATCACCATCCACATTCTCCCCTGTGTATGTCCAGAGTGTAATTTATATATATATATATATATATATATATATATATATATATATATATATATATATATATATATATAATATGTACGGAGGACGGAAGGGGTCATATTATTATTTTACAAATCTTCATTCTTATTGCGAGTTTGGCGTAGGCTACTTAGCCCAGTAACGACAGAAATAAATATGTAATTTACTCCTAAATGTAAATATTTAGGTAAATAAATTTACCTAAATGTAAATTTACTTACTAAATGTAAATAGTAAATAAATAGTAAATATAAAAATGGGTTTATTTGTCACTCACAACGCCAGGAGGTTCTCCACAACGGAAGCAGTCAACAATATGCCAGCAATGACGTTGTCACGATCTCCCTGATATTGTAATCAGTCAATCACTTGCCAATGTTCCCCTTCCCGCGTTGAGATACGGCGACTTTTAACAAATTTCATGTCAGTTTAACACGTGTAATTAAGCACTTAACGCGTTTTCAAATTCAATTACTGGTGGTGGTATAGTACATGAGAGCTGTGAGTTGTGTGGGGAGTGAGAGAGGTTAGTGGAGAGGTGATTTAGTGTGGGTGGAAAGGAGAGAGGGGCGGGCTGCCCCGGACAAGGGTAGGGGGACTGTAGCAAGCCTAGCCGGCCAGAGCAGCTTCATGTACATAGCTTTATGTACATGTTCATGTACATGTGTGGTAGTTGTGGCCTGGTGGGAGGCAGCCTTCCATGCATCTCTGAAGGGGCTACCGCACGCTGCTATTTTACACTCTCCTCCATAAATAAGCGAGGAAAGTGAGCTGACAAGAGCAGCATACCGACCACGAACGCACACTGCCGCTGAGTGAGACGGAAAATGGCGGTAAATTCAGATTAGCCAAGAGAGATTATTCACCTTGTTTGTATATGAAGACATTTAACAAATGGTTATCCAACAAATCTTGTTCTGCATAGACGGTGTATTTTGTCTCAGGTATCTTAAGCGAGAGGAGAAAAGGGTTAGGACTGGAAGGTACCGTTTAGCATGCACGAACCTCTGTAGCAAAAAGCTTGCTCAAATGTACTGACGAATGTTGACTAACCGCACGATAAACATTAGCGAGACTTTCATAGTATTGATAACTCTCCTCTTGCCTAGCCTAACGTCCCTCCCAAATTATAAAATCTGTTTAAGTATTTTTATAAACACACATGAGTAAATAATATCTTACACATCCCCCTCAAACATAAATTCCATTGAAATTAAATGACAAAAAGAATGGCAAACACTAATGGCGTGCGTCTGGTCAAAGACCACATAAAGAAATCACTTTATTTGAAACAGAAACTAGCAAGCTAAAGCATTATACAATGTTCTTTGGACACTACTCACTTTGGCCAGTCCCAGTAACTGCACCGTTCATTAATACGTATCGAGAGAGAGAGAGACAGTACTGGTAGTGGCGAGAAGTGGTCTAGACGGGCACTTACTTTGACCATGGGGGCTTTCGTTCTGCTCAACTTCTGAAAGACACAACAGTGGGTTCTAGTACAGGAGAGTGGTCATCAGGGAAGGGAGGATGGGAGCGTCCATCCATTTCAAGTTCAAGTTCAAGTATGTTTATTGAGATAAGCAATAAATACATCTCAAAGGGATAGAGTAGCTTAGGCTATTTCTACCCCCCGTCCATCCATTATACTGGCTGTATCTCATTACCCAAACACTGCTATGAGCCTAACACACACATACACCACACACACACACCTCAGGATGCCACTGCTGTGAGCTCAACACACCACATGATCTTACTCCTTGCATGACAACAGTGCTAAGCTCACAACATTGCAGATGAAAATATGCTCTATATCAACATGATCAAAATATAGAAACTTGATTACTGTAATATGGTTATATGGTTCTGCTGCAATATACTACAGAAGAAGCATATATATATATATATATATATATATATATATATATATATATATATATATATATATATATATATATATATATATATATATATATATATATATAATAAAAAATACTGATAATATATATTCTGATAATAAAAAATGCTGATAATATATACTGATAATAAAAAATACTGATAATATATATTGATAATAAAAAAATACTAATCTTGTTTGCTATACTGTTCGCATTAGCTCATTTAAATGAAAAATTACAATTGTTGAAATAAAATTGATTTTAAATGTCAATAATTACTAAAAGATAAAGCTTGATTCGCACAATGAAATTATATATAATATTAATATATTAATTAGGAATTGGTTAGCAATATTTAGTATATATATATATATATATATATATATATATATATATATATATATATATATATATATATATATATATATATATATATATATATATATATATATATATATATATATATTCTGTAATCTTTCCTTATTGTGGGTGCTAGTGGCTTAGTAGGTAGACCTGTGGTGCTTGTGTGGTCTGTGGTTCAAGGCTCTGATATATATATATATATATATATATATATGCGAACAAGCCTGAATGGTCCCCAGGACTATATGCGAATGAAAACTCACACCCAGAAGTGACTCGAACCCATACTCCAGAAGCAACGCAACTGGTAACTACAGGGCGCCTTAATCCGCTTGACCATCACGGCCGTCAAAAGGAAGTGATAGCCGAGGCTATTTGAGCCACTTCCCCGACGGCAACTCGGATGGTAATCTTGGGCATAGCATTTCACCAAATCACCTCATTCTTTGGGGCACACGTGAGGAACACAAATGCGAACAAGCCTGAATGGTCCCCAGGACTATATGCGAATGAAGGCGCCCTGTAGTTACCAGTTGCGTTGCTTCTGGGAGTATGGGTTCGAGTCACTTCTGGGGTGTGAGTTTTCATTCATATATATATATATATATATATATATATATATATATATATATATATATATATATATATATATATATATATATATATATATATATATAAGGAATTTCCTTAAGGAAATTCCTGTTTCATTTTTCCTCCGTGGTCTGACATTGTCACATTTTTAATCACGTGTTTATTTTCGTGATATACACACACACACACACACACACACACACACATATATATATATATATATATATATATATATATATATATATATATATATATATATATATATATATATATATATATATATATATATATATATATATATATATATATATATATATATATATATATATATCAGAGCCTTGAACCACAGACCACACAAGCACCACAGGTCTACCTACTAAGCCACTAGCACCCACAATAAGGAAAGATTACAGAATATATATATATATATATATATATATATATATATATATATCTACCCACCATATATATATATATATATATATACACAATTTTTATTAAAGGAAACATGAATTACTTAATAAATCAATACAATACACTGGAAAACACGCAAAGCACTAATGTATTAAAATCATTTTGAATTACTGTATATATAATATATGTTTACCTCCGTCTATATTTCCACCATAGAGTAGATTTTGCCATTAAACGAACGCGTCTGCACAAAATACATTGACTCTACCCCCTAAAATTAACGTTTTCATCTCAAATGTCATGGCCAAGATCAAAATAACGTTTGGGTTATTGGTAGGGTGGTCGTTTAGATTAGGGTTCGACAGGGGGGGTTGTCGTTCCTGTCGGGAACGGTGTTGTTTCTGTGGCAAACCCGCGCAATTTTGGGTTCCGTCGGTAGTGTGTAGTGTATTTGTTGTTCCGGCGCAATAGTCAATATTATTGTCGTTCGTTCAGCATACTTTAGCCTCGTTATTGTGACTCGTCGCCTGCTTATTGTCGTTCCATTTATAGTAGCTGTAGGCACGGGTTATATTGGTGGGTGACAGGGTTCTTATGAGGAAATTAGACTTCGGTGGGAGCCTTTGGCAGAATGACTTAAGTCTATAGGGTTATGAAACTTAGGGTTATTGGCCTGTTCTTCGACGCAAGTGATCATGAAATGATAATTTTGTGATTATTTCATGTTCATTTCGTCATCATTTGATGAT
Source organism: Procambarus clarkii (assembly GCF_020424385.1). NCBI lineage: Eukaryota > Metazoa > Arthropoda > Malacostraca > Decapoda > Cambaridae > Procambarus > Procambarus clarkii. The sequence continues at coordinate 28,020 of NW_025567015.1, read as the reverse complement.
CATTTCGTCATCATTTCATGATCATTTCGTTATCATTTGATGATCATTTCCCCATGACTAAGTCTATATAGAATGACTAAGTCTATAGGGTTATGAAACTTAGGGTTATTGGACTGTTCTTCGACGCAAGTGATCATGAAATGATAATTTTGTGATTATTTCATGATCATTTCGTTATCATTTCATGATCATTTCGTTATCATTTCATGATCATTTCCTCATTTTATGATAATTTCGTCATCATTTCATGATCATTTCGTCATCATTTAATATTCATGAAAATATGCAAGACAAAATTGGGTGGTTATACGGGATTGGGTGGTTATAGATAGGAGCTGCCTCGTATGGGCCAATAGGCCTTCTGCAGTAACCTTTGTTCTTATGTTCTTAAAAGCTCACTAAGCTCTTCTTCATATTGTTTTAGAACCCTGGCAAATAATTTGTATCGGGCTCTGATGGACATATTGGGTTTGAATTTTACCAATTGATTTAATAACTTCCTCCCCCCCTAGTAACCACTGAACTAGCCAACTTATTGTCCTCCTCACATCCTGCAAAGCTGTAGGCACAATGTCAGTTCTTCTTTAGTAAATACAGAGACTAAGTACTTATTTAAAATACTGTACCGCCTACTTCTGTGACATCAATTACCTGAACTGTCTCAATTTCCAATAAGAATTGTCCTAATTTTTATTTGATAAAAAAAACTGGTTTAGGGTGTGTATTTTCCTGTCCTGCTTTGTGTCTCTCATAATTTATTTTATAATTTCTTATTTCCTTTTTTTAAGATTTATTAGTATGGTGACAAAATGTTCTAAATAGATTTCTCCTTTATTTTGATCTAAAATAATTCGTAATTTAGCTCTGTTTAATTGTGATTACTTTAGTGTTAAAAATGTATTATCGTTATTAATAGTTTTCATATTATTATTACATATATTTTTCTGATTTATTAACACATTATTACTTGTATTACTTGTTTGAATTCTGACTAGTATTATTAGTTGTATTAATTCTACTTAGTAAATTGTATTAATTCTGATTAGCATTAATACTTTAATTTTTTTTAACTAGTATATTTACTTGTATTAATTCTGACTGGTCACTATTATTAATTATTGTATTATTACTATTATTTTCATATCAATGCTAATACTAGCATCATTCATGGTATTAATAACTAGTATTATAATAGCTATTATTATTATATGATTAATATTGTTATTAGTATTTTTAACATGTCATTAAAGTTACTTTAATGTTTGCCAGTTAAAACTGGACGCTTTCTGTACTCTGTATGTTATCTGTAGCATTAAGGGGATTCTATATTTTAATTGAATGTTTTTAGCCTAACATTGACAAGATTTTTAAAGTGATGAAGTGATAGTATGTTGTAGTCGCTAGCCTGTTGCAAAATGTGTTCCATATTTTGTTGAGTATTTCGGGTTATCTTTGAGGTTATCATGAGATGATTTCGGGGGCTTAGCGTCCCCGCGGCCCGGTCTTCATTTTTGTTATATACCCCCAGGAAGCAGCCCGGCGCAGCTGTCTAACTCCCAGGTACCTATTTACTGCGGGTGGTAAGTAGGCCAAGATTGGTCCACTCGTGTAAAGGTGGTATATACCACCGTCTGTCTGGTGGTAGTAACATACCGCATCTCTTTTGTGGTTGTGTGTTCTTGACGGAAGGATTTTGCAGAGGAGAGATGGTATAAGCAATATTTGAACTTTTGTAGAATACTCACAACCCAACCATATATCTCTTCCATGTTGGAGAGTGCGTGTACCTCCTGGATGGGGATTTCTGGGAGTTCCTCTACTCCCTCAAGCCCGGCCCGAGGTCAGGCTTGACTTGTGAGAGTTTGGTCCAACAGGCTGTGTTGCTTGGAGGGGCCCTCAGGCCCACATATCCACCACAGCCCGGTTGGTCCGGCACTTCTTGAGGAAAACTATCTAGTTTTCTCTTGAAGATGTCCACGGTTGTTCCGGCAATATTTCTTGCTCATTGGTATTGTGTCACGGTACGGTATTGTGTCACGGTACGGTATTGTGTCAAGCGCATTAACTTAGGTCAGCGCATCTAATGAGAAACAATCTTGAATTTTGTCTTGCAACTTAAGATATGACGGATATCATAAGATATGATATCTTAAGATAGGGAGCCGGTCGGCCGAGCGGACAGCACGCTGTACTTGTGATCCTGTGATCCTGGGTTCGATCCCAGGCGTCGGCGAGAGACAATTGGCAGTTTCTTTCACCCTGTGCCCCTGTTACCTAGCAGTAAAATAGGTACCTGGGTGTTAGTCAGCTGTCACGGGCCGCGGGGACACTAAAAAGCCCCGAAATCATCTCAAGATAACCTCAAGATAATGACTGGAGAAGAATCCTAAATTAATGGTGAGCGCTTCATTGCAGATCTGATTTTGGGAGTGGTAGTGTTCTTGCCTCTTAAAACATCTAAGATGTTGCGCCCCCTCTCCGCAAAGATGGTAGTTTTCCCAGCGCATTTGGCTCCTACATTTGTCACATGTCCAGTGTGGAGCAATTTGTCATCAATTACCACTCTGGGGATTAATGGGTTGCATATCAGTGTTTTCTTATCTTAACCTTTTGACGGGACAATATATTTGGTGCGTCCGAGATTATCATATTATTATTATTATTATTATTATTATTATTATTATTATTATTATTATTATTATTATTATTTACGTTGGCGAGAAAAATATATTTGTATAATATATTGGTTCTGGACATAGGCTTTGTTATTTATTCAGGTAATGTTCGTGTGTGTGGTTTAATGGTAATGTTATCCAACTTATCATGTTGCTATCCAACTCACTGGTATTGGGGACCGTGTTGATGTTATTGCTTAAGTGTTTGTAGAGAATTATAATTTTTGTTTCTTGTTTCTTTGCTCGTTTCCTCACGTTGTTTGAACACATTGTCTATGTTCACTTGCATTATTGTTCTTACTCTTCTTGTTAGGTTAAAGTTCTTCAACTTCTCTCTCTTACAGTGAAACGGGACGAGTTTTTCTTGTTCTTTGTTATTTTTTCTTGTTCTTTGTTATTTTTTCTTGTTCTTTGTTATTTTTTCTTGTTCTTTGTTATTTTTTCTTGTTCTTTGTTATTTGTTCTTGATCTTTGTTACTATTTTCTTGTTCTTTGTTATTTTTTCTTGTTCTTTGTTACTATTTTCTTGTTCTTTGCTACTTTTTTCTTGTTCTTTGTTATTTGTTCTTGTTCTTTGTTATTTTTTCTTGTTCTTTGTTATTTTTTCTTGTTCTTTGTTATTTTTTCTTGTTCTTTGTTACTATTTTCTTGTTCTTTGCTACTTTTTTCTTGTTCTTTGTTATTTGTTCTTGATCTTTGTTACTATTTTCTTGTTCTTTGTTATTTTTTCTTGTTCTTTGTTATTTTTTCTTGTTCTTTGTTATTTTTTCTTGTTCTTTGTTATTTTTTCTTGTTCTTTGTTACTTTTTTCTTGTTCTTTGTTATTTTTTCTTGATCTTTGCTACTTTTTTCTTGTTCTTTGTTATTTTTTCTTGTTCTTTGTTATTTTTTCTTGTTCTTTGTTATTTTTTCTTGATCTTTGCTACTTTTTTCTTGTTCTTTGTTATTTTTTCTTGTTCTTTGTTATTTTTTCTTGTTCTTTGTTATTTTTTCTTGATCTTTGCTACTTTTTTCTTGTTCTTTGTTATTTTTTCTTGTTCTTTGTTATTTTTTCTTGTTCTTTGTTATTTTTTCTTGATCTTTGCTACTTTTTTCTTGTTCTTTGTTACTTTTTTCTTGTTCTTTGTTATTTGTTCTTGATCTTTGCTACTTTTTTCTTGTTCTTTGTTATTTGTTCTTGTTCTTTGTTATTTTTTCTTGATCTTTGCTACTTTTTTCTTGTTCTTCGTTACTTTTTTCTTGTTCTTTGTTATTTGTTCTTGATCTTTGCTACTTTTTTCTTGTTCTTTGTTACTTTTTTCTTGTTCTTTGTTATTTGTTCTTGATCTTTGCTACTTTTTTTTTGTTCTTCGTTACTTTTTTCTTGTTCTTTGTTACTTTTTCTTGATCTTTGCTACTTTTTCTTGTTCTTTGTTACTTTTTTCTTGTTCTTTGTTACTTTTTCTTGTTCTTTGTAACGCCTTGTTGTTGTTTTTGCTACTTTTCGCTTGTTCTTAGTTTGCTGGGAAATTCATTATATATATAATGTTGGTAAAGAAGACTCCTCTTTTTGTTATTATGTAACTAATGCTGTTATTGTTATTGTGTAACTGTTGTTATTCGCTACCTGGAACAAAAAGTTCCAAGTAGCACGGGCTATGGCGAGCCCGCAGTTTTTGTGTAACTAATGATGTTATTGTGTAACTACTATTATTAAGTAATGAAAATGTCTTCTCACAGACAGAATCATACAGGATAAAAACCTACACACACACACACTTGTGTATTTGTGTATTTTATTTGAAGATTGACACCAAGTTAATCGAGGAGGCCTGGTTGAAGACCGGGCCGCGGGGACGTTGAGCCCCGAAATCATTGCAAGGTAACCGAGTCATTGACACTCTCCCTCGTGCTTTTTTTTTTTTTATCAAGGTCTGAAGTATGAGGTTAGGTTAGTTTAGGTTAGGCTAGGCTAGGCTAGGTCAGGTTAGGTTAGGGTAGGTTAGGTTAGGTTAGAAGGACGTAATTTCAGCGTTGAGATATTCTCACCACATACTCCAGACCTTGATAAAGCACTCGGGAAGGTTAGGTTAGGTCAGTTTAGGTAAGGTTAGGTAAGGTTAGTTTAGGTAAGGTAAGGTTAGGTTAGGAGGACGTAATTTCAGCATTGAGAGATGCAAGTCTCACCACATACTCCAGACTTTGATAAAGCACTCGGGAAGGTTAGGTTAGGTCAGTTTAGGTAAGGTTAGGTAAGGTTAGTTTAGGTAAGGTTAGGTTAGGAGGACGTAATTTCAGCATTGAGAGATGCAAGTCTCACCACATACTCCAGGCTTTGATAAAGCACTCGGGAAGGTTAGTTTAGGTAAGGTTAGGTAAGGCTAGGTTAGGTAAGGTTAGTTTAGGTAAGGTAAGGTTAGGTTAGGAGGACGTAATTTCAGCATTGAGAGATGCAAGTCTCACCACATACTCCAGGCTTTGATAAAGCACTCGGGAAGGTTAGTTTAGGTAAGGTTAGGTAAAGCTAGGTTAGGTAAGGTTAGTTTAGGTAAGGTAAGGTTAGGTTAGGAGGACGTAATTTCAGCATTGAGAGATGCAAGTCTCACCACATACTCCAGGCTTTGATAAAGCACTCGGGAAGGTTAGTTTAGGTAAGGTTAGGTAAGGCTAGGTTAGGTAAGGTTAGTTTAGGTAAGGTAAGGTTAGGTTAGGAGGACGTAATTTCAGCATTGAGAGATGCAAGTCTCACCACATACTCCAGACTTTGATAAAGCACTCGGGAAGGTTAGGTTAGGTCAGTTTAGGTAAGGTTAGGTAAGGTTAGTTTAGGTAAGGTAAGGTTAGGTTAGGAGGACGTAATTTCAGCATTGAGAGATGCAAGTCTCACCACATACTCCAGGCTTTGATAAAGCACTCGGGAGGGTACGAGAGGACCTCCTGGTGAACATCTTTACATCAAATGCACAAATACATGAGTGTTATTTTTTGTTATCCAATGTTGTGGTTGTTATTATGTAAATGTTGTTGTTGTTGTTATTATGTAACTTATGCTGTTGTTGTTGTTGTTATTATGTAACTTATGCTGTTGTTATTTTTGTGGCACATGTGGCTTGTGTTATTATATAATTAATGATGTTATCGTTTTTATGTAATTAATGCTGTTATGGTTTGTGTATAACCCGTTGGTTTTCTGTTGCTGGGTTACTTGTGTATAGCCTGTTAGTTTTGTGTTGCGCATAACAGGGTAAGGGATAACGGGAAGGGATAACAGTAAGGGACAACGGAAGCCTCATTACTGAGCACGGATATTCGCCTGTCGTGCAAGTGTTCGTATTAAGTCATATAGTAATTAAGTGGTTGTATTTCTTACTGATTCATTTATTATATATATATGGCAGTTAATTATATGACCTGAAAGATATTATTATTATTTTGATTCTAATCCTGTTTTTGTACATATCCGCCTATTTAGATACTGGTTAAAATATAAAATTATCCCACTGGAATGAAATTAGATTTTTTGAGAAGGGGATAAGCATAGCTTCTGTTAATATGATACACAGTATCCGGCCTCCACTGTATGAGAGACCTCTTGTTAAGCGAACAACTAATGCGGTCTGTCATAGTGGCGGAGATTAGAGATAAGAGATAATAAACAATGGCTGGAGCTGTCACAAGTAGAACAAGGGGGGGGGGCCGGAGGGGACATGGGACACTAAATTTAGGAGATTCATAGGTGATAATCTTCAAGGGGGAGGAGGAAGGGAGAATCAGCGTGGGGTGGAGTGATGGGTATCTTATCTGGCGCATCTTACCTTCATGCCTGCCACCACAGTCGTATCTTCCAAGGCTGGACTGCTACACTTGCCCGTCGGAGCTTTTGAACTACTCATGTGTGAGAAAAATGATAAATCACCGTTGTTTACGTTTTGTTTTCTTGGTTTTCGCCCCGATATTCCCCTGAACGTTTTTTTCCGGTCTCTTTCCTGATTATCACTTTTCCCCTTTCACCCGTACCTCACACACATAAACGCACACTCAATAAACTTCTGCCTAAACGCTAGACGGAACAACTTGTGGTGGTCCGGAGAGTCAATGCCATCTGCGCGCGCAGGGCCCCCGCGCGGATGTGACGTCACGGAGGGGCGGGGCCCGGCTGCCTCCTGGTTGGCCCGGGCGCGCGGGAGGGGCGGGGCCACGCCGTCATTACGCACTAGCCCCGCCCCCACTATGGATCCGGACAGTGTTTTAGGGTGGAGCTTGTTCATTAAGGTAGGAAGTTTGACAAAATTTCATTACTACCACCCCGCCTAATTTCTATTTTCATCATCCACCGCATTTTATGGAGTGTAATTTCCCGAGGACGATTCTCAAAGTGACATGAAAACATCATATTTGTGGGGTTTATGGACATCAAAAATGGGATAACGCCGTGATTTTTTGGGGGGGCTGGCATGAACTAGAGGTGAACAGGAGCAGCAGGATCGATTGTGGCTCGTCTGGTGGCGTCATGGTTGTCATGCCGCTAACTCAACGCAGAAATATGGTTACCTTCTCCCCGGCTATCAAAATAAAATCAGTTCCACACCAGTACTCGATACCCCCCCTCTCTCCTCAGGGGGGATTGACTGGGCTAATATATATATATATATATATATATATATATATATATATATATATATATATATATATACACGCATATATATATATATATATATGCGTGTGTGTATATAACTGAAAACTCCACTCCCCAGAAGTGTGTGTTCGAGTCACTTCTGGGGTGTGGAGTTTTCAGTTGCATATACGCCTGGGGACCATTCAGGCTTGTTCGCATATATATATATATATATATATATATATATATATATATATATATATATATATATATATATATATATATATATATATTATGGTACAACGGTATGTGGTACAATATATGGTATAGGACTATGATGTGGTACAACACAGTATGGTACAATAGAATGGTGTGGTACAATGGTGTGGGTGTGGTACAATGACATGGGAGTGGTACACACACTGTGGACCACGTAAGGGAGGAGGGGCATGATCACCACATACAAGATTCTCAAAGGAATTGATAGTGTAGATAAAGACAGGCTTTTTAACACAAGGGACACACGTACAAGGGGACACAGGTGGAAACTGAGTGCCCAATTGACCCACAGAGATATTAGAAAGAACTTTTTTAGTGTCAAGAGTGGTTGACAAATGGAATGCATTAGGCAGTGATGTGGTGGAGGCTGACTCCATACACAGCTTCAAGTGTTGATATGATAGAGCCCAGTAGGCTCAGGAATCTGTACACGATTGAGAGAGGCGGTACCAGAGAGCCTGAGCTCAACCCCCGCAAGCACAAATAGGTGAGTAAACACACACAAACACACATACACGAAAGGCAGAGTTGTAGACCCAATAACCAAATATATGTTCAGTATCTTTAATATGTGCATTCTGCCTCTCCTTTCCCTTCTCTCTTTTTCCTTAATTACCTAATTTTCTTTAATTTTCCATAATTATCTTGAATTTGTCTCATATTTTAACACTTTTTGTAATTTGTTTATAGTTTCCTTTTCTTGAGATTATCTTGAGATGATTTCGGGGCTTTAGTGTCCCCGCGGCCCGGTCCTCGACCAGGCCTCCACCCCCAGGAAGCAGCCCGTGACAGCTGACTAACTCCCAGGTACCTATTTACTGCTAGGTAACAGGGGCATTCAGGGTGAAAGAAACTTTGCCCATTTGTTTCTGCCTCGTGCGGGAATCGAACCCGCGCCACAGAATTACGAGTCCTGCGCGCTATCCACCAGGCTACGAGGCCCCCCTATATATTCTGTCATCTAACTGAACATTACCCCAAACCTTTCATGTTCTTGAATTCATCATTTCAGCTTTTTCAATACTTTTTACACTTTCGTTCATGTATGTACTCACCTATTTGTACTCACCTATTTGTGCTTGCGGGGGTTGAGCTTTGGCTCTCTGGTCCCGCCTCTCAACTGTCAATCAACTGGTGTACAGGTTCCTGAGCCTACTGGGCTCTATCATATCTACATTTGCAACTGTGTATGGAGTCAGCCTCCACCACATCACTGCCTAATGCATTCCATCTGTTAACATATGTGTGCTCGGGTGACTGTGTTGTGTTTGCGTGGGAGGTATAAAGGACCTTATACTGTACGTGGGAGTGCCGTGTAATGCTATGTCTCCCGTGGGAGAGTTCCAGGAAAAAATGGTATGTGAAATGACCGCATGAAAGGGGCCTGACAGCTGAGTGAACAGCGCATCGGATTCGTAGTCCTGAGATTTCGGGTTCGATCCCCGGTGATGACAAAAAAAAATGGGCAGAGTTTTTTTCACCCTGTTGCCCTGTTCACCGAGCAGTAAATAGGTACCTGGGAGTTAGACAGCTGCTACGGGCTGCTTGCTAGGGCTGTGTAACAAAAAGGAGGCCTGGTCGAGGACCGGGCCGCGGGGACGCTAAGCCCCGAAATCATCTCAAGATAACCTCAAGAAGAGGAAGATGAACCATCATTGTTGTTGTTGCTATAGATTCAGCCACTAGGAACAAGTTCCAAGTAGCACGGGCTATGGTGAGCCCGTAGTGGACTTACCTGGCACAGGAGCAGGGCAAGTAGCACGGGCTATGGTGAGCCCGTAGTGGACTTACATGGCACAGGAGCGGGGCAAGTAGCACGGGCTATGGTGAGCCCGTAATTTGGTACCTTTTGAGGTACCATGCTACTAGGAAGTAGGGAACCCTATTTATGCGTGTAAGGGCTCCCTGGGATTCTTTTTATATACGTGGAAGGGCTTCCTGAACCCTTATTGTACGCGGAGAGATCTTATAATACCTTCTATGGACCCTCTGATACCCTTTATGGACTAATAAATCCACAAGGGCCGTGATGAAGGTTCGAACTTACGGCCGGGATGATCCCAGACGCTGCCTTAGTCGACTAGGCTACGACATGGTAAAAAAAATTGCAACCGGGAGCTCCGCTGACTTCATACGGATCCTGCAGCCTCTCCGAGACACAAACCAGAGTTTTACACAATTCCCCCATGCACGGACCCTTATTGTTCGTAGGGGGGACCTCTGGTATCATGTTTTGCGTGGGAGAAGTCTCTAAACTCCTGCTACACGAGGGAGAGAAACCCGAAGCCTTACCTTAAGTAGGAGAGAGAGTACCTGGGGAGAGAAACCCGCAGCCTTACCCTAAGTAGGAGAGAGAGTACCTGGGGGGAGAAACCCGAAGCCTTACCCTAAGTAGGAGAGAGAGTACCTGGGGGAGAGAAACCCGAAGCCTTACCCTAAGTAGGAGAGAGAGTACCTGGGGGGAGAGAAACCCGAAGCCTTACTCTAAGTAGGAGAGAGAGTACCTGGGGGAGAGAAACCCGAAGCCTTACCCTAAGTAGGAGAGAGAGTACCTGGGGGAGAGAAACCCGAAGCCTTACCCTAAGTAGGAGAGAGAGTACCTGGGGGAGAGAAACCCGAAGCCTTACCCTAAGTAGGAGAGAGAGTACCTGGGGGGGAGAAACCCATGTAGTGGGTGGGAGGGTTCCTCTGGAACCATCAATTTGGTAGCATGACAAGTTGAAGCGCTAATTGCCGGCCCCGTGGCAGTAATCACCACGATGCCTCACCTGCAGCACCACAAGGATTAAGTAACACCTGCTGGATTAAGCAACACCTTCTGGATTAAGCAACACCTGCTGGATTAAGTAACACCTGCTGGATTAAGTAACACCTTCTGGATTAAGTAACACCTGCTGGATTAAGTAACACCTGCTGGATTAAGCAACACCTTCTGGATTAAGTAACACCTGCTGGATTAAGCAACACCTTCTGGATTAAGCAACACCTGCTGGATTAAGCAACACCTTCTGGATTAAGTAACACCTGCTGGATTAAGCAACACCTGGATTAAGTAACACCTGCTGGATTAAGCAACACCTTCTGGATTAAGTAACACCTTCTGGATTAAGTAACACCTGCTGGATTAAGTAACACCTGCTGGATTAAGTAACACCTTCTGGATTAAGTAACACCTGCTGGATTAAGTAACACCTGCTGGATTAAGTAACACCTGCTGGATTAAGCAACACCTTATGGATTAAGTAACACCTGCTGGATTAAGTAACACCTTCTGGATTAAGTAACACCTGCTGGATTAAGTAACACCTGCTGGATTAAGTAACACCTGCTGGATTAAGCAACACCTTATGGATTAAGTAACACCTGCTGGATTAAGCAACACCTTCTGGATTAAGTAACACCTGCTGGATTAAGCAACACCTTCTGGATTAAGTAACACCTGCTGAATTAAGCAACACCTTCTGGATTAAGTAACACCTGCTGGATTAAGTAACACCTTCTGGATTAAGCAACACCTTCTGTATTAAGCAACACCTGCTGGAATAAGCAACACCTTCTGGATTAAGTAACACCTGCTGGATTAAGCAACACCTGCTGGATTAAGCAACACCTTCTGGATTAAGCAACACCTTCTGGATTAAGCAACACCTTCTGGATTAAGCAACACCTGGTGGATTAAGTAACACCTGCTGGATTAAGTAACACCTGCTGGATTAATTAACACCTGCTGGATTAAGCAACACCTGCTGGATTAAGCAACACCTGCTGGATTAAGTAACACCTGCTGGATTAAGTAACACCTGCTGGATTAAGTAACACCTTCTGGATTAAGCAACACCTGCTGGATTAAGCAACACCTTCTGGATTAAGTAACACCTTCTGGATTAAGCAACACCTGCTGGATTAAGCAACACCTTCTGGATTAAGCAACACCTTCTGGATTAATTAACACCTGGATTAAGTAACACCTGCTGGATTAAGCAACACCTGCTGGATTAAGTAACACCTGCTGGATTAAGTAACACCTGCTGGATTAAGCAACACCTGCTGGATTAAGCAACACCTTCTGGATTAAGTAACACCTGCTGGATTAAGTAACACCTGCTGGATTAAGTAACACCTGCTGGATTAAGATCCTGACTTGTGTTGATGGTATTTTGACTTTGTTCTTCAAAAATGATCCCAGACATGACGAAAAGACACACTGCTTCGCCAAAACAAAATATATAAACAATTGTTCGTCGTGTCAATTCATGCTAACTCTAAATGCCTCTAAACGTACATAAGTTTGGGGATTTTCAGAAGTATTCGCGTTGGAATTCAATCAACCCTTTGCTCAGCAATTGTTAAGTAGGTTAGGGAGCATTTTTGTGTGTGTTTAAAGGTATAGTTGTAGGTAAATCCGTATAATTTGTACACTTCTCCACTGTTAGAACGAGGCAGAAATATATATATATATATATATATATATATATATATATATATATATATATATATATATATATATATATATATATATATATATATATATATATATATGTCGTACCTAGTAGCCAGAACGCACTTTTCAGCCTACTATGCAAGGCCCAATTTGCCTAATAAGCCAAGTTTTCATGAATTAATATATTTTCTCAATTTTTTTTTCTTATGAAATGATAAAGCTACCCATTTCATTATGCATGAGGTCAATTTTTTTTATTGGAGTTAAAATTAACGTAGATATATGACCGAACCTAACCAACCCTACCTAACCTAACCTAACCTATCTTTATAGGTTAGGTTAGGTTAGGTAGCCAAAAAAGTTAGGTTAGGTAGGTTAGGTAGTCGAAAAACAATTATTTCAAGAAAACTTGGCTTATTAGGCAAATCGGGCCTTGCATAGTAGGCTGAGAAGTGCGTTCTGGCTACTAGGTACGACATATATATATATATATATATATATATATATATATATATATATATATATATATATATATATATATATATATATATATACATGTATATATATATATATTGTTTTTACTTTAACAAGAGCGATAGTTGGTCAACAAAAACCCGTAATTGTTGTTATGGTAGTTTAATTGAGCTGAACCACCATCACTGTTTCCATAAACAGTGACCCAGTGGTTACCAGGTCATCAGTCCTCACGGGTCAGAGGTCATTATAGTGAAGTGTGCGGGAGTGATTGGGCAGGACTCGTCCTATTTCACCTAACGCGTCGCATTTCTTACGGAATCGACCTATCGTTTAATTTTTGCCGATTAGTAAACAAAATGAAAGTACTGCCATATTGTCGTTTTCTGTGCATTGGCCTCGATGGGCGAGGTGGGTTGGTTGGGTTTGTATACGTTTCCGGTTAGGCCATTCAGGCTTTTTTTAGGCTTTTTTAGGCTTTTTAGGCTTTTTAGGCTTTTTTACGGAGCGGTAAATCGAGAGAAAACGGGTTGGTTTGTGTGTGCTAGCGACCCCTGGCAGTTCTCTTTTGTTGCCTCTCAAGCACTCGCAAGATTGACTCTCTCAAGCACTCGCAAGATTGACGCAATCAAGCACTCGCAAGATTGACTCTCAAGCACTCGCAAGATTGACTCTCTCAAGCACTCGCAAGATTGACTCTCTCAAGCACTCGCAAGATTGACGCAATCAAGCACTCGCAAGATTGACTCTCTCAAGCACTCGCAAGATTGACGCCCTCAAGCACTCGCAAGATTGACACTCTCAAGCACTCGCAAGATTGACTCTCAAGCACTCGCAAGAGTGACTCTCTCAAGCACTTGCCAGATTGATTCTCTCAAGCACTCGCAAGATTGACTCCCTCAAGCACTCGCAAGAGTGACTCTCTCAAGCACTTGCCAGATTGATTCTCTCAAGCACTCGCAAGATTGACTCCCTCAAGCACTCGCAACATTGACTCTCAAGCACTTGCAAGATCCTTCGCTTCCTACACACAGACACATACAAGCTGTAAGTATGCCAATTGAATGTACTTAAAGTCTTTTAGCACTATAGTGCCTCTTTTACCAGTTTTTGTCCAGGGGCCCGAAAACATCTATATCCGGCCCTGATTATTGTTACATTGTCCGTTATTGGGGGGATGTCGACCCCTAAGGTCCCTGGGGCCTGTAGTTGATTGGTCTGCGGGTTCTGCAAACACTCCACGTAACGGTCACTCGTGTTACCTTGTTACAACTTGTTACGAAGTTGTTACGTCTTATAACGTTTTTATGACAGTTGTGGCAACTTGTTAGATAGTTTATTTATTTATTTATATATATATATATATATATATATATATATATATATATATATATATATATATATATATATATATATAATATATATATACATGTATATATATATATTGTTTTTACTTTAACAAGAGCGATAGTTGGTCAACAAAAACCCGTAATTGTTGTTATGGTAGTTTAATTGAGCTGAACCACCATCACTGTTTCCATAAACAGTGACCCAGTGGTTACCAGGTCATCAGTCCTCACGGGTCAGAGGTCATTATAGTGAAGTGTGCGGGAGTGATTGGGCAGGACTCGTCCTATTTCACCTAACGCGTCGCATTTCTTACGGAATCGACCTATCGTTTAATTTTTGCCGATTAGTAAACAAAATGAAAGTACTGCCATATTGTCGTTTTCTGTGCATTGGCCTCGATGGGCGAGGTGGGTTGGTTGGGTTTGTATACGTTTCCGGTTAGGCCATTCAGGCTTTTTTTAGGCTTTTTTAGGCTTTTTAGGCTTTTTAGGCTTTTTTACGGAGCGGTAAATCGAGAGAAAACGGGTTGGTTTGTGTGTGCTAGCGACCCCTGGCAGTTCTCTTTTGTTGCCTCTCAAGCACTCGCAAGATTGACTCTCTCAAGCACTCGCAAGATTGACGCAATCAAGCACTCGCAAGATTGACTCTCAAGCACTCGCAAGATTGACTCTCTCAAGCACTCGCAAGATTGACTCTCTCAAGCACTCGCAAGATTGACGCAATCAAGCACTCGCAAGATTGACTCTCTCAAGCACTCGCAAGATTGACGCCCTCAAGCACTCGCAAGATTGACACTCTCAAGCACTCGCAAGATTGACTCTCAAGCACTCGCAAGAGTGACTCTCTCAAGCACTTGCCAGATTGATTCTCTCAAGCACTCGCAAGATTGACTCCCTCAAGCACTCGCAAGAGTGACTCTCTCAAGCACTTGCCAGATTGATTCTCTCAAGCACTCGCAAGATTGACTCCCTCAAGCACTCGCAACATTGACTCTCAAGCACTTGCAAAATCCTTCGCTTCCTACACACAGACACATACAAGCTGTAAGTATGCCAATTGAATGTACTTAAAGTCTTTTAGCACTATAGTGCCTCTTTTACCAGTTTTGGTCCAGGGGCCCGAAAACATTTATATCCGGCCCTGATTATTGTTACATTGTCCGTTATTGGGGGGATGTCGACCCCTAAGGTCCCTGGGGCCTGTAGTAGATTGGTCTGCGGGTTCTGCAAACACTCCACGTAACGGTCACTCGTGTTACCGTGTTACAACTTGTTACGAAGTTGTTACGTCTTATAACGTTTTTATGAAAGTTGTGGCAACTTGTTAGATAGTTTATTTATTTATTTATATATATAAATAAATATTTATATATTTATATATATAAATAAATATATATATATACAAGAAGGTACATTGGGATTGAGAGGATACATAGCATAGTAATTATATTCTTGTAAAGCCACTAGTACGCGCAGCATTTCGGGCAGGTCCTTAATCTAAGAAAATTTTAAGTAGGGAAATACTGTTACTGTTGGTAAATAATAATACTGTTATAATAAATAATAATACTGTTACGGTAAATACTGTTGTCACAACTTGTTACGAAGTTGTTACGTCTTCATATAACGTTTTTATGAAAGTTGTGGCAACTTGTTAGATAGTTGTTACAACTTGTTCGAACAAGTTGTAATAACCAAGTTGCAAGTTCGAACAAGTTGTAAAGACGTTGCAACAACGTCGTAGTTCCGTCGTGTGTTCTGGCGGGGATCGAAGGCGTAGTACAGTGGTCTACGTCTTCGACTCGCAACCGAGTGGGAACTGCGTTCGGTTTCTTGGTGGGACAGAAACGCTTGGGCACGTTTAATTTCACCTGATGCTCCTGTTCACTGAGCAGTAAAACTGATTCCCGGTAGCTTCGTAACTGTTGGGGTGGAAGGCCCGCAATTGGACATCGAAGGCTCGATAAATTCAGGCTTCCTGTCCCCTGATAACAGGAATTCAATACTAGAACCTTTTCTGCAATGTTGATTGTCAATTGAAGTGTTCATTATCAATGAATATCATGATGTGAACTTAGATGGTTATCTCTTGTTATCTTGAGGTTATCTTGAGATGATTTCGGGGCTTTATTGTCCCCGCGGCCCGGTCCTCGACCAGGCCTCCACCCCCAGGAAGCAGCCCGTGACAGCTGACTAACACCCTGGAACCTATTTTACTGCTAAGTAACAGGGGCATAGGGTGAAAGAAACTTTGCCCATTGTTTCTCGCCGGCGCCTGGGATCGAACCCAGGACCACAGGATCACAAGTCCAGCGTGCTGTCCGCTCGGCCGACCGGCTCCCCCTGCTCCCCCGACTGGTTACCTTGAGGTGGTTACCTTGAGGTGCTTCCGGGGCTTAGCGTCCCCGCGGCCCGGTCGTCGACCAGGCCTCCTGGTTGCTAGACTGGTTAGGTTATAATTTTGGAACTATTGACGATAAAGTCGAGAACGGTGAGGCGTTTGGTACAAATTCGCACACAAATACATTATTCCAAATCTCGTAACGATTTGCTAGGCTAGAAGCGCGGGAGAACCGTCCTTATGAGAGGAGTCCGTGAGGTCGAGTGTGTCTCTAACGGCCGCAGCTCCTGACATTAAAATAATTATATGCGGACCAATTAAGCATCACGGCACCTTGCTAATGAACAAACAGACGGTCTGGCACTCCACTAACGCACGAATTAACGTGGCACTGAAGGGCATAATGATGAGGGCATCACTAGTGCCAGAGGGTGATGCCTGTAGGGGGGTAGAAATAGCCTAAGCTACTCTATCCCTTTGAGATGTATTTATTGCTTATCTCAATAAACATACTTGAACTTGAACTTGAGGGTGATGCCACGTGGAATGGGTTGGAGTCAGGGGAAAGCGCTAAGTCATTACCATTATATAGCATTGGGAACGGGTTAGGATAACTTACGGGTTATTCATGCCCGTGCCACCTCTTGGGTGGCTTAATCTTCATCAATCATCGGTTAGGATAAGGATTTGGGATGGGACGGGGGAAGGAATGGTGCCCAACCCGGTCGGCCGAGCGGACAGCACGCTGGACTTGTGATCCTGTGGTCCTGGGTTCGATCCCAGGCTTCGGCGAGAAACAATGGGCAGAGTTTCTTTCACCCTATGCCCCTGTTACCTAGCAGTAAAATAGGTACCTGGGAGTTAGTCAGCTGTCACGGGCTGCTTCCTGGGGGTGGAGGCCTGGTCGAGGACCGGGCCGCGGGGACACTAAAGCCCCGAAATCATCTCAAGATAACCTTAAGATAACCCCCGCTCAGACGAATATCTTACGAACGTTTAGCCCAACCACTTGGACTGGACGGTAGAGCGACGGTCTCGCTTCATGCAGGTCGGCGTTCAATCCCCGACCGTCCAAGTGGTTGGGCACCATTCCTTTTCCCCGTCCCATCCCAAATCCTTATCCTGACCCCTTCCCAGTGCTATATAGTCGTATTGACTTTGTGCTTTTCCCCTGATACTTCTGTCCTGTTCTGTTACGAACGTTTAACGAAAGACATACGCTTTAAGACCGGTACATGGGGTGGGATTCGAACAGAGATCGAATTCCACCTCACGGAACAAAGCCAACGCCATCCTGGAAGACCCCGCCATGTGAGCAGGCACCCCAATCGTAGTTCTTTAAGATCCAGCTAATGGGAACTAAACTTTCCAAGTAGCACGGGCTATGGTGAGCCCGTAGAAATCTTACCTGTCACAGGAGCGGGGCTGTAACTGATATACACACCCGAGTCGTTTAATATTACAATAAGCGACCCCCTGAAGGCACCCTCAACGCTTCTGGCCAGGGGGTGGGGGGTGGGGGGTGGGGGGAGGTGGGGGTGGGGGGGAAGGGGTGGGGGCAATAGATGGAACTCATTTCCTAGACTAATTGGCAGTGTTATCACCGAATTATTCGCTGGAGACCATTGCATGTGCGGCCAGGTTCATGAACTGGCGAGTCTACCTTTAGAAAAGAACTTTATTTACGATATTCGTCCTGTATCTAAATCTTACGATATTCGTTCTGTGTCTTAAGTCTTACGATATTCGTTCTGTGTCTAAGTCTTACGATACTCGTTCTGAACTGGCGTGAGACGGAGGTATAATGAAGTAAACTAACGTGAGACGGAAGTATAATGTAGTTTACCAACGTGGGACGGAGGTATGATGTAGTTTACCAACGTGAGACGGAAGTATAATGTAGTTTACCAACGTGGGACGGAGGTATGATGTAGTTTACCAACGTGAGACGGAAGTATAATGTAGTTTACCAACGTGGGACGGAAGTATAATGTAGTTTGCCAACGTGAGACGGAAGTATAATGTAGTTTACCAACGTGGGACGGAAGTATAATGTAGTTTACTAACGTGGGACGGAGGTATAATGTAGTTTACCAACGTGGGACGGAAGTATAATGTAGTTTACCATCGTGGGACGGAGGTATAATGTAGTTTACCAACATGGGACGGAGGTATAATGTAGTTTACCATCGTGGGACGGAGGTATAATGTAGTTTACCATCGTGGGACGGAGGTATAATGTAGTTTACCAACGTGGGACGGAAGTATAATGTAGTTTACTAACGTGGGACGGAGGTATAATGTAGTTTACCATCGTGGGACGGAGGTATAATGAGGTAAACTAACGTGGGACGGAGGTATAATGAAGTAAACCAGTGTGGGACGGAGGTATAATTTAGTTAACCAACGTGTGACGGAGGTATAATGAAGTAAACCAGTGAGGGACGGAGGTATAATGAAGTAAAGCAGTGTGGGACGGAGGTATAATGAGGTAAACTAACGTGGGACGGAGGTATAATGAGGTAAACTAACGTGGGACGGAGGTATAATGAGGTAAACTAACGTGGGACGGAGGTATAATGAGGTAAACTAACGTGGGACGGAGGTATAATGAGGTAAACTAACGTGGGACGGAGGTATAATGAGGTAAACTAACGTGGGACGGAGGTATAATGAGGTAAACTAACGTGGGACGGAGGTATGATGAAGTAAACTAATGTGGGACGGAGGTATGATGAAGTAAACCCGTGTGGGACAGATGTATAATGAAGTAAACCAATGAGGGACGGAGGTATGATGAAGTAAACTAACGTGGGAGCGCGGGCGAGCAGTGTGGGTGGTCGCGAACCCTAATTGACCGCCTCGTTAGTTACGCGTCTGGGTAATTAGTCCCTTAATTACCGGATGACTGGGGCGCCGTCAGCCACACCTGCAGTGGTGCTGATGAGCCGGTGACAGTCATGCAGGTGTGGGGGTGAGCCACTGACAGTCATGCAGGTGTGGGGGTGAGCCACTGACAGTCATGCAGGTGTGGGGGTGAGCCGCTGACAGTCATGCAGGTGTGGGGGTGAGCCACTGACAGTCATGCAGGTGTGGGGGTGAGCCACTGACAGTCATGCAGGTGTGTGGGGGTGAGGTGATTGTCATGCAGGTGTGGGGGTGAGGTGAGTCATGCAGGTGTGGGGGTGAGGTGACAGTCATGCAGGTGTGGGGGTGAGGTGACAGTCATGCAGGTGTGGGGGTGAGGTGACAGTCATGCAGGTGTGGGGGTGAGATGACAGTCATGCAGGTGTGGGGGTGAGCCACTGACGGTGGCTGACGGAACAGGTGTGGGGGTGAAAGGCTGATGTCCACACAGGTATGACAATTATTGATTTTAATCGGAATATCAACAAAACTCTAACACTCCCTGAGAGACTCGAACCCGGGCCGCCAAGGGCATCAGTCACTAGCAAGCTACACCCACTCTGCCATGGAGGTTATCTTGAGGTTATCTTGAGATGATTTGCACTATATATAGAGGATAGCGCTATAAATATACAAAGATTGCGAAACCCACACACATAGCCAGGTACCCGGCGTATAATCTACATCTATCAATGTTGATAATATTCTATAGATAATATTCTATCAATAGTCTACACTCTACAGTCTAGTCAATATTCTATAAAATAGAATATTTCTACGAGGAGTGAGACCAAATGCTTACGGTTAGACTCCGTCAACTTTCCTTCGAGAATTGTGAATATATGTGGAGTGTCATAAGGGGTCAGATTTCATCCCACCCACGCCACACATTAAGTAGGATTGGCTCCTATTGCGACAGCCAATGACATCTATACTGTCTGAAATGGTGGGTTGGTTTTCCATAGAGTTTTTCGATAGCTTTTTCAGCCGTTCATGCCTGTCACAGTCGCAGCATTGTTGCAACGTTGTGTCACAGTAACAAGTGTAAAGGTTGCAGTGTATGTTTGCTGGGTGCATATACTGCACAGTTCTGAGAGAGAAAACGGGGGGTGGGATGGGAGGAGAGAATGGGAGAGAGTGAGGGAAGGAGAGAGAGACTGAATGAGATGAAGAGGAGTGAAAGAGAAAGGTAAAGAAAACGGGAGGGAAACTGGAACCCAAGCACCACCAGATACTTCATCTAGTAAGGTATAAGGGGAGAATAAAGTAGGATCAGGCAATAAGGAAGAGAGAATAAGATATCCCAGGGGAATATCTTATTAGATAATTTTGTTAGATTATTGCCTAAGATATCCCAGAGCCTCAATAAGCATTGAGTTTAGCAAGATGTTATACCATCGGATTTAACAAGATGTTATACCATCGGATTTAACAAGATGTTATACCATCGGATTTAACAAGATGTTATACCATCGGATTTTGCAAGATGTTATACCATCGGATTTAACAAGATGTTATACCATCAGATTTAGCAAGATGTTATACCATCACATATGACAGTAACCCCGACGACAGCAAACACAACCCAGCGTGTGGACGTGTGCTCTCTCGTACCACCAAACTTGCTCCTCTAACGTAAACAAAGGGACCAATCATCCCTTCAATACCCAGCAGGAGTAAAAAAAAAAAATGGACCAAAGAAATGCTACGGGCGACTTGACTTCTTGAGGCGAGAGGAAACCAACAAGGAGAAGACCACAAACATTTTCCAGCGAACCCTGCCATTGGCGGCCAAACGCGACAACTGCTGAAGTTACGGAGAGAAATATTATCAATCGTTACATTTTACTGTTTCCCAGCGTTCTGGAAGCTTAAAATTAGGTTGTAATGATAGTGTTGAAAGTAAAGTATATTGTAATAAAGGAAGAGAAGTTAAATGATAGTTGATAAAGGTGATATAAGGGTATGAAGAGCGGTGTGAGGTGGCGGGAAGCGAGCCTGGCGTTGGCAACACCGGCGTCGTGTCGGCGGGTGAGCGTAATGGACTCTGAATAATGGCGGGAATGGAGTGGTCGGCCGGGCGCTCAATGCCACAGCTTTTGAAAACATCTCCTGGTAGAGGAAAGTCAAGAAGAGAAAAATAAGGCCAAGGAAGGTGTCAAGCGGCCAAGTTGCTTTACACCTCGGATATTTCCAGTCAAGTGAGGACAGAGGCGGCGTCGGGACCGGCCCAAGACCGTTCAAAAGCCTCGTGGGCTCCGGCTGTCACTTTTGTCAACTGTGAGCGTTTTTTAAGGACCAATTTTATTGTGGGTGTGAGGACATGTACACCCGCTGGTAATGGCGCCCCGGGACCTTCTCGCCAGCCTGCTATTATACTCCAGCTTTCTTAACCTCTTAAAAAGGTGCCCGACTGCGGTTTCTCCGTGAGTGGTATATGGGAGGAGGAGGACGCGGGGGAAAAAATCATTTATATATTCATCGGTCCATCAAACCATTGACCAACCCTGGACAACTAACTCTCAGGTGGAAAACTCTCACTAATATATGATAGGTGTAATCTCTTTACCATTTGCGTTTTCTTTCCTGGACAAATGAGGGTTATCTTGAGGTTATCTTCAGATGATTTCGGGGCTTTTTAGTGTCCCCGGGGCCCGGTCCTCGACCAGGCCTCCACCCCCAGGAAGCAGCCCGTGACAGCTGACTAACACCCAGGTTACTGCTAACACCCATTTTACTGCTAGGTAACAGGGGCATAGGGTGAAAGAAACTGCCCATTGTTTCTCGCCGGCGCCTGGGATCGAACCCAGGACCACAGGATCACAAGTCCAGCGTGCTGTCCGCTGCTAATATCCTGGAAATCGGGTACACTTTTACTCCAGTATTCTGGAAGTGATACATTTATACCCATGAATATCCTGGAGGGGATACATACATGTATCCAGTATCCAGGGAGGTATAACTGAACTCACTACCACCACAAGAGGGGGTACAGACACAGTATGTGGGAGAGGGTCCAGCAGGGAGGTGGGAGAGGCGGCACAGACACAGTATGTGGGAGAGGGTCCAGCAGGAAGGTGGGAGAGGCGGCACAGACACAACATGTGGGAGAGGGTCCAGCAGGAAGGTGGGAGAAGCGGCACAGACACAACATGTGGGAGAGGGTCCAGCAGGAAGGTGGGAGAGGCGGCACAGACACAACATGTGGGAGAGGGTCCAGCAGGAAGGTGGAGAGGCGGCACAGACACAACATGTGGGAGAGGGTCCAGCAGGAAGGTGGGAGAGGCGGCACAGACACAACATGTGGGAGAGGGTCCAGCAGGAAGGTGGGAGAGGCGACACAGACACAACATGTGGGAGAGGGTCCAGCAGGGAGGTGGGAGAGGCGACACAGACACAACATGTGGGAGAGGGTCCAGCAGGAAGGTGGGAGAGGCGGCACAGACACAACATGTGGGAGAGGGTCCAGCAGGAAGGTGGGAGAGGCGGCACAGACACAACATGTGGGAGAGGGTCCAGCAGGGAGGTGAGAGAGGCGGCACAGACACAACATGTGGGAGAGGGTCCAGCAGGAAGGTGGGAGAGGCGACACAGACACAACATGTGGGAGAGGGTCCAGCAGGAAGGTGGGAGAGGCGACACAGACACAACATGTGGGAGAGGGTCCAGCAGGAAGGTGGGAGAGGCGGCACAGACACAACATAACCCAAAAAAATCATTTGTCATACTCCGTGGAGCCATCCGGCTTTGGTCTTGATCGTCGGGGGTTATGGGACCCAACGCGGCCGGCTGTACAAGACCTGATCTGGCCGCTAATTGTCTCCACCGCTATGTTCTCTCACTCTCTCTCCATCACTATGTTCTCTCTCTCTCTCTCTCTCTCTCTCTCTCTCTCTCTCTCTCTCTCTCTCTCTCTCTCTCTCTCTCTCTCTCTCTCTCTCTCTCTCTCTTTACACCACTATGTTCTCTCTCTCTCTCTCTCTCTCTCTCTCTCTCTCTCTCTCTCTCTCTCTCTCTCTCTCTCTCTCTCTCTCTCTCTTTACACCACTATGTTCTCTCACTCTCTCTCTCTCTCTCTCTCTCTCTCTCTCTCTCTCTCTCTCTCTCTCTCTCTTACACCACTATGTTCTCTCACTCTATACCACTATGTTCCCATCATAGCAACATGTGCTACATTGGCATACAATCTATATCATCCAAGTGACGACTTAAATTGATATCAATCAACAATTCATTAATATCAATCAATTAAATTGATATCAAATTGATATCAGTACCCCAATTAACGTCAGTGAATGTACATGGTCTATTTTCCAAAACATTATGAATAAGGGTCAGCCTAGTTCATAACTGGTGGAGCATGTACCCGTGTTAGTAAACAAAAGACCACGTGTCGGTGGAGCATGTACCCGTGTTAGTAAACAAAAGACCACGTGTGAGTGAGCATGTACCCGTGTTAGTAAACAAAAGACCACGTGTCGGTGAGCATGTACCTGTGTTAGTAAACAGAAGACTACGTGTGAGTGAGCATTTACCCGTGTTAGTAAACAGAAGACCACGTGTGGTAGAGCATGTACCCGTGTTAGTAAACAAAAGACCACGTGTGAGTGAGCATGTACCCCTGTTAGTAAAGAAAAGACCACGTGTGGTCGAGCATGTACCCGTGTTTGTAAACAAAAGACCACGTGTCGCTGAGCATGTACCTGTGTTAGTAAACAAAAGACCACGTGTGGTAGAGCATGTACCCGTGTTAGTAAACAAAAGACCACGTGTGGTCGAGCATGTACCCGTGTTAGTAAACAAAAGACCACGTGTGAGTGAGCATGTACCCCTGTTAGTAAACAAAAGACCACGTGTGGTCGTGCATGTACCCGTGTTTGTAAACAAAAGACCACGTGTCGCTGAGCATGTACCTGTGTTAGTAAACAAAAGACCACGTGTCGCTGAGCATGTACCAGTGTTAGTAAACAGAAGACCACGTGTGGTCGAGCATGTACCCGTGTTTGTAAACAAAAGACCACGTGTCGCTGAGCATGTACCCGTGTTAGTAAACAAAAGACCACGTGTGAGTGAGCATGTACCCCTGTTAGTAAACAAAAGACCACGTGTGGTCGAGCATGTACCTGTGTTAGTAAACAAAAGAACACGTGTTGTTGAACACAAGAACACGTTTGGTAGAACACACAGCGAGCCAGTGAACACCGCGGGTTAGGGACTCGACGGCGACGTTTATCTCATCACCAAGACAGGTTCGAAACCAGTATATGCCCGGCACAGTACACAGCACCACCAGGGTGACAGTCATTTGCCACCAGCACCAAACTGGGCTCTCCGCCCCGCTGATAAGGCTGACGTTAGCTTGCCTTCACCCTCGTTAGTGGCATTATGTGCGCTGATGTATAGCTGGCTCTGTCCTCCGGCGGTGCTGGCTGGATCTACCTCTGCTCTCACATATTTAACCGTTGATCAAAAATGGTGATGTTTGAAGTTATAATGACTTGTATAATGATCAAGAGAAATGACAGTTACAATGATCGAGTGGAATTTGTTGTAATTGCCGAGGGAAATGACAGTTATGATGAATATAGTGATGAGTGAAGCTTTTAATAATATTTTAATATATGTGAATGTTTGGCCAAAATTGCTCATGGCAGAAATGTTGATGTAGGCCTACACGATTTGGTTTTCTTCTGCCTCTTTAGTGTGTGTCTCTGTCTCTCTCTTTGTCTATCTGTGTCTATCTGTTTGTCTCTATCTCTCTCTGTCTCTTTTCTCTCTCTCTCTCTCTCTCTCTCTCTCTCTCTCTCTCTCTCTCTCTCTCTCTCTCTCTCTCTCTCTCTCTCTCTCTCTCTCTCTATATGTTATCTCACTCTCTCTACACCACTATGTTCTCTCACTCTCTCTCTCTCTACACCACTATGGTTCTCTCACTCTCTCTCTCACACTCTCTCACTCTCTCCTCTCTCTCTCTCTCTCTCTCTCTCTCTCTCTCTCTCTCTCTCTCTCTCTCTCTCTCTCTCTCTCTCTCTCTCTCTCTCTCTCTCTCTCTCTTGCCACTATTTATCCTGGCATTCTCTGGCTCTCCTCTTGACTTCCCTTCCTGTTCCTCCCTCTCTTATTGTCTCCTCTCTCTCCTCCCCCTCTCTTGCCCCACACTTGAGGTCACCATTATCCTCTTGTACCGTTGTGTATCATCATTGCTCGTGCATTTTCCTCTTTTAGCGATGTCCCGCTGTGTGTGGCGACGCTAGGATTGAGGGGGGGGGGGGAGGTTGATGGGTTGATGGAAGGGGGGAGGGTGATGGGTTGATGGAGGGGGGGGAGGGTGATGAGCCAGCGTCTCCAGGGACGCCGGTTCGATCCCATTCCATGTCCCCAATATTGTATATAATTAAAATTGCTGAGGTAACAATTTGAGGTAACGTCAGAAGCTGAGGTGAGCCAAGCTGACATGAGTCAAAAATTGTAGAAATTCAGATGCTTCAAGATGATATCTGACACTGAGTCGAGTCAAAATGATATCAGAAAGCATTTTACGCGGCGTATGAAGAACAAGAAGAGGACAGAGACAGGAGAAATAATGGAGCCCAACTCAATATGTCATACAGACAGGCGTAGTGATGCCTGTGAGCCAGTCGGGGTACCTGGAGCTGGAGCCCGACCCTCTGATACATAACTCACGTGATCACAAATTCCTAAATTCGTTTCATCATTTTTCCGAAAAGTTTAAAAAACAAGCCGAACCTTTCAGACAAATGATATATATATATATATAGAAAGCCAGTCAGCCAGCAGTCTACCAGAAAGCCAGTTAGTCAACCAAAGACTCCAGTCAGTACCTAATCACCAAGCCAGTAGCTAGCTATCAACCAATCGCTCATCCAGTCAGTCAACTAGTTAACCAATCAACCAGCAGCCAAACAACCATTAACCAGCAGCGAGCCATATTTACATCTGCCATTAACCCAACCAGCTACCTAGCCAACCAGCAGCCACTAGTATTCTAACCAATCAACCAACCAGCATCCAAGCAGCCACTAGTATGGCTACCAGACAACTACCAATCAATCAACCATGAGTCAATCAGCCACAAACAAGTATACCCACCATTCAAGCAACCAGCAGCCACTAGTATACCAACCATACAACCACCATTCAACCAACCAGCTGCCAGAAACAGCAGGGCAGATCCACACACACACACACACACACACACACACACACACACACACACACACACACACACACACACACACACACACACACACACACACACACACACACACACACACACCTCTATTTCATATTGATTTCCAGGCATCAGAGGTGCGCGCGCCCCGGACCCTCCTTCTGAACAACACCTTCCCCTACAGAGATAGGGACGGCGAGGGATGGAATTACGGGGTTGAGGAAGGCTAGACAAGAGGGAGAGGGGACGGAGGGAGGTAGTAGGGTAGGCGGAGAAGGGTAAAAGTTGCCTAGAGTGAGGGTAAAATGGTAGGAAAAGAGGAGGACCTAGAGAAAATGGGTGTAAAGATTCCCCTCAGTTGAAAGCCTCGCCGAGCAACAATCAAGAGGAACGTGTATAGAACGAAAGGAAAAAAATATTGGTTTGCCACCTGTGACGAGACGATTGCAAGTCTGAATTGCAAGAGCCAGGTCAGGCAACGTCTGGGTTGCAAGAGCCAGGTCAGGCGACGTCTGGGTTGCAAGAGCCAGGTCAGGCAACGTCTGAATTGCAAGAGCCAGGTCAGGCAACGTCTGAATTGCAAGAGCCAGGTCAGGCAACGTCTGAATTGCAAGAGCCAGGTCAGGCAACGTCTGAATTGCAAGAGTCAGGTCAGGCAACGTCTGAATTGCAAGAGTCAGGTCAGGCAACGTCTGGGTTGCAAGAGTCAGGTCAGGGGACGTCTGGGTTGCAAGTGTCAAGGGGGTGTAGTTCATACTAAGCCAGGGGTGGGTTAGCCAGACTAAGCCAGGGGTGGGTTACCCAGATTAAGCCAGGGGTGGGTTACTTAGACTAAGCCAGGGGTGGGTTACCCAGACTAAGCCAGGGGTGGGTTACCCAGACTAAGCCAGGGGTGGGTTACCCAAACTAAGCCAGGGGTGGGTTAGCCATCAATAAGTATAGTCACCTTTGTTTATTGGATTTCTTTTGGTTAAAATGATCCCTAAAATGATTATATATTATGGACATAATTAAGTAATGATGATTTCAATAACGAAATATGTTAAATTACGTTATATAATGCTGTTGTGTAATGAAAATATCATAACTCGTATATTTCTAGATTTCTGATATAGAGTTTGTTTACCTCAATTACACAGACGTGTTTTGAAAAGGTCCATTGGTGTTTTCTCCAAGTTTCGTAAGTAAATTTAGTTAATAAAACATTTATCTTAAAACAAAAACCAGGGTGAGAATATGTTAGTCGGAGAAGCACTTTACTCAAGTGCTTTAGTCAAGAAGCAGAGTCAATTTAGACGAGACCATTTAGGGTCAAGTGGAGGAGGAGGAGGTCGTTGACCTGTCGTCCTTCAAGTATTAACAGGCTGGTCAAGCTTAGAGGTGGAACATCTGAACAACATATTTATATATTTTTAGCTATTAAGATTAATGTCATTCAGAACAAAAGATTAATGTTATGTCACAAACTTTGGTGGGTGGCAGGGGATGCTGGTAGGGAACTTGTTGCACACGTGGCCACTGAAGGCCCTGGGGACAGCTGGGGACATCTGTGGGATGTCCCAGCCACTGAAGACCACGGGACAGCGTCTTGTGTTAGAGGCTAGGACAGCTGGGGACATCCCACAGATGTCCCAGCCACTGAAGACCCTGAGGAGAGCTGGGACATCTGTGGGATGTCCCAGCCACTGTAGACTACGAGGCAGTGTCTTAATTGTGTTAGATGCTAGGACAGCTGGGGACATCCCACAGATGTCCCAGCCCCTGAAGACCA